>JASVEL010001842.1:0-37793 GCA_032618575.1 Nicotiana noctiflora
GGTTACGGACAGCAGCAGCGACAGTAGAGACTTGTGGATTTTTCGACTACTGAGACTACGAGGTAGCCTTGCAGGCGTCCGCAGGACCCGTTGTCTCTTCTATCTATGCTTTTCATTCTGTTATCTCATGTAATCGAGATAAACAGCTTGTATTTTCTTTCAGATAGTTATGTGTATTATTCTTAGAAGTTCGTGAGTATTGTGACACCAATCTTGGGTAGTGTATCAGATTTGGATTTTCTTTATCATATTTGACTAAGTCTTCCGCTGTAATTTATTTGTTTTTAATAATAAGAATTGGTAATTAATGGAGTTGTAATTAATATTTGGCTTGCCTAGCTTCCATTTAGTAGGCGCCATCATGACTCCGATGGTGGGGAAATCCGGGTCGTGACAAGTCTCCACTATATTGACAGGCATGATGACATAATCAACTACATCCCAAGCAACATTGGCAAGAATCCTATAACCAAGAATATATTCTGCAACATCATCATATGGTTTGACAACCGAATACTTAAGTTCAGGTGGAGAATTAATGAACTTATCATAAGTTTGTTCAATCTTAGTCTTGAACAAGCAATGGGTTGTGGTGAATCTTGAGTTGTTGTTGGGGCCATATTTGCCTCTTTTTCTTAAATAATACATTATAACATCAAGGTGCTAAAAATTTTGAAAAAAAATAGAATAAGCTACAAAATATCTACAATTATAAAGTATAGCAGCATTATACCTACAATTACACTACAGTATAACTACAATATATCTACAATTATACCTACAATTCAACTACAATTCCCTACAATGTAACTACTAAAATATGGTTAGTTATATATACAGACTACATTATACCTACAATTACACTACAAAAATATGGTTATTTATATATAAAGTATAGGTACTGACCGTGTTATTAAAAAGTTGTCCAGGGTAAGCAAGTGCATAAAACCACTCCTTCTTATCCACCTTTTCACAATCAAGGTTTGATTTGGTTATCCTTTTTGGAGAAGTATTTCTTCCTCCTGAAATAATAAGTAAATATAGAATTAAAAAACATCAGATTAAATTAAATATTTAAAGCTTAGCAATTTAAATTTGAAATTGTACAAAGATACTCAATCTCACCTCTTAGATGCTTTATCAGTACGAAGATATAACCAGGTGGTGAACCTCTCTATCAAATCAACATCTACATCTTCACCTATAACAGTTGTGAAGGGATGTTTGAGGTAGAAATATTTACATCCAACAGAGCTGCTTCCTCCAGAACTATAGAGAGGTGTGAACGGGGATCGTGCATGTTTCCCAGGAAGCATGGTTCTTATATTATGAATGTGGGTAGTTTCTTGTTGTATTGGCTCACAATACATAACCAACTGTGTTAGATTTTCAGGGATATCAAAGTCATCCAATGTGACTCCCTTCTTGTCAATGCTTGAAACTGCAGGAACAAATGCATTCACATGATCTCCATCTTCACTTTCAAGAATATTTTCTGTGGGAGCATCTAGAGTCACACCATGAATTGGGGACCGGACAATATTATCTACAATCTCTGTTATATAAAAATTTAAAATACAAAACATCAATGAAAATTTGTATAACCAACCTTATTTAGTTCAAATTATATGTAAATAATATACCTTCTTTTTCTGCATCAATTCCTTCATTAAAAACTGAATATCTCTCAACAACTGCTGGAACACCTGCAGGAGAAAATCCATTAGCATTTGTAGATAAATGTAGACATATGTATTAATAATAATTAGTGGGAATAAATATAAATGTAATTCACTTATGAAATTATACCTGGTTGTTGTACATGAGGAATATCTTCAAATACTTGTTCTTCTTCAGAATATTTTTGAAGATGTTCTGACGAAACTTCAGTTTGTTTTTTAGTTATTTAAGATAGTTATATTGAACAAATGTGTAGGAATTTGTAGTTAAATTAAATTATGATACTATAATGAAAGTCTGATTTTGCTACCTGCTTTAACTTGTCCAGTTGCTTCTTGAACTTCAGGAGATATGTCAACATGTGGTCCAAGATTGGAAGTGCTTGCATGCACTTCAACACCACCTGATTTGAACTTCAGAATACTCTTCACAGACTGATCTATGAACTCTCGAAGGCTTGAGAGTTCAACAAATACAACCTTCTTAAAGTCATCTATCTTCCCATCAACCTAATTATTAAAATAAAGTTAGCAGATAATTTTATTCAAAATACCACATTTATACTACAACTTAACTTAAATGTGTGCAATACTAAAAGGGCTCAATATATAATTGTATAACAGTCAATGTAGATTAAATATACAAAAATTGTAGGTAAAGTTATAAATCTTACAGTTTCAATGTCTTTTTCAAGTTTCCGCAATTTGGTGGCTACAGAGTCATTATAATCTTTAACCTCTTTATTTCTGGGTTCAAATTTTGCAGAACCAAAACTCGAACCTCTGATGATTGAGCACCATGCTCATCTTCATCTTGAATCTTAGGAGGGTAAGAACTGCAATCTCTTGGCCAGTTTCAACCATGTTTGAAAACTGAATGTTGGAAAATATATTTAGTTACATAAACAAAATTAAATAGTAGTTATAATGAATTTAGAATGAAGTTAAATGTAGTGAAAATCAAATAATGAAAATATTACCTTAACCCATTCAGATTTTATCATCTTCTCCTCAAATGCTGTCAGCCAAATCTGTCCTTTACTAGAAGACCATCTTAATATTCGGGGTATTGAGTCAGAACACCTCACGGCAAGCTCGGAACTTACAGATGAGCAACACTCATAAAGCCAAACTTGTAAGACTAATGAGCATCCACGAATGAGGTAAGAATGTACACGAGGATTTAAACGACGTCGCACAGATTCAATCACATGATTGAATGACTTAATACCCCATGGGCATGACTCAAAATTACCCGACTCTACCAAATAAAATCTAAACAGGTCTATAAAAGACACATGCTCTTTTTCATAAGGACAAATGAAAAATTCTAACAAATAAAGGATGCACAACTTGAATGCATCATCATCATTTTTCCGAGCTTTATTTGTTACAATATTTTTCAAGTGCCACTTCTCTACCCTTTGTTTGTTTGGAAAATATGTACTCATTAAATGGCTAACATAAGTGGATGTGTAGCCATAGTCAAAAAATGAACTCGCACAGTTTAAACCAGTAACCAAACCAAATTCCCTCAATCAAAAATTCAATTTTTGTCCCTTCAATAAGACTGAAAAAAATGATTGATTAGACTTGGACAATTCATACTTCATAAGAAGATGAATTGCTTGGTTTTGCATACAAACTAGAGGAAGAGTTAAAAAATAACCAAAGCAACTGTTTTAAAACATATTTAAAGCATTTGGAGATAGTAAATATTTTTTTTGGCCTACAATACTAGGATCACACAAAGTGTGAAACCTAAGCACGTCATAATCAACATTATGAGAAGCAAAGTAATCTCCATTTTGCACAAAAAAATAAATTATTTAAGATTAATATATTGCATTACAAAGAATAAGTAATTTATATATAATTACATAATAGATACAATAAAATACTTTACAAACAACCAACACCTATAACTATATATAACTACATTTAAAGATGGACTGTGTTAGTATTTTATGGACTATGTTAGTCTGTAACTACATTTTAACTACAAATAACTATATATAACTACATTTAAAGATGGATTGTGTTAGTCTTTTATAGACTCTGTTAGTCTGTAACTACATTCTAACTACAAAATAACTACATTTAACTACATTTTAAGATGGATAGTTTTAGTCTTTTATGGACTCTGTTATACAATTTTTGTGTTTGCCTGTAAGTACATTTTAACTACAAATAACTATATATAACTACATTTTGTATTTGTACTACATTTTAACTACAAATAATTGTATTAAAACTACAAAATTGAGACAATAATCCACAAATTTATTTAAACTCTATAATTAACACAAAACACTTGAATCATTAATTTCTTCAATGAAAAATAAATTAAAATAGCTGTAAATTAAAAATAATAATGTTAACCTTCAGAATATGAGTGTTTTTGTCAGCCAACTTCTGCACTTTTTTGCTGCTTTCTTCTTTTTTGCTAAAGATGAACTTGTGGATACCTTCGATTTTTTCGACAATGGCATTTTTGGGGCTTCTTCAACAAAATCATCATTTGAACACTTCTCTTTACCCTTACGTTTGAGTTGCTTCGCGGATTGTTTAGAAACACCAACAACATCAAAATCGTGCACAATCTTAGTCCCCATCTTCGCACGAATTTGTCTGGGAGATGAAATTTTACTACTATCTACACTTGCATGTGTAGCTTTTACAGATTTTAATGCTGATTTAGGTGTTAAAACACCCAAATCAAAAGAAGGTATATCATGTATTTTTTATTTTGGAGACGACTTTTTGGGGGTGTTTATCTTCTTCATGATTTGTGAAGAAATTGCTTTGGAACCGAAATTTTCAGAAATTAATAGAAGAAGAAGCTGCAAAAATTGTGGGTGGTTTTTGTTCAGAATAGTACATAAATCGTGTGTAATACTGAAAATGTGGGTGTGGGTTGTGGGGGGGGGGAGAATGTGTAAAACGTGGGGGTGTGGGTGTTGGTAGGAGAGAGAAGCGGGTAAAATTAAATTGATAGAATATTCCCTCCTAAATTAATGCCTACAATAACTACATTATTAATTAAGACACTAAATTAAATTATGGTACAAAAATTGTAATATGATATGCTGAAATGTAATTAACACAAAACTTAAACATTGAAAGCAAAAATATTTCAAATATGATACATATTGATAAAAATTTCAAAATAAAACTAGCCTAACCCAAAATACAATATAACTTAAATATCTAAATATCTAAGTTGGCCATCCTCCTTATCTGTTTGGGCCTTGTGTGTATTATCAATTATTCCCACATTTCTTTTCTTGAGGAGAATATTTTGATATTCAATTATTCCTGTTTTGTGAAAAAATTATCTCCATAGAAAATAGTTTTCCTTAAAGCAAGAGAGATATACTTTGTTCACTTATCAACAAATGTTATTCTATTCTTTAACTTTTCCAATTCTGATTTTTTATCACATACTTCAAAAAAGAAATATTGTCTTTTAAGCTCAATACATTAAAAAAAAGTGATTTTTGTATACGTGTGTTGCCCGTGTACTTAGAGTCAATCAATAAAATAAGTGTACAGGAAGAGAATGTAAATCAAATTATCAAACGCTAAGTTTTAAATGTCTACATTAAGTTATATTACAATAAGTAACTTCGTATATAGAAAGGTATAATGATTGTCATTTGTTTAAATAAATACCCGCTCCTCTACCTAAAAAAACCAATAACAACTCACTCAGAATATATTTATCTTCTAAGGTTTTATCCTTATTGTTTAACGATTGTATTCTAACAACTAGTAATCGTACCCGCGCGATGCGCGGGTCATTTCAATTAAAAATAGTGTGATGACGCATAATATAAACCAACGTATATTGTAGAATAATTTTATTGATTGAATTCTAAAGACTTAGTTAAAAAATAAGTAGATAAAATTTCAGCTTATGTACTCATGTGAAGATGAAGTATAAAAGTTTTATGAAATTTAGAAGAAATTCAATATAAGTAATATGAATTAAAAGTACAAAGAAAAAGTGCATTGTATGTTACCCAAGAGTGTCAACTGATGAAATATGTAAATTTGACTAAAATCTTTAAACGGTAAAAATAGTTTGTATATGATGATATGTACGTAACATTGAAACCGAAATTTTTCAGTAAATGTAATTCCAGTTAAATGTAATTTAAGTTGCACGATGAAACGAAAGCTCCTAAAGGCTTTTAACTCGAACAAAATTGTATGTTAACCATTTCTAATACATACGACATCGTTTTATTAATCTTCATAATTTTTCAACCTTCAAACAAATACTATTCTGTATGTAACAAATAAATTTTTTACAATAATTAAATATTTGCAATAACAAATATAATGACCGTAAAATAGGTTTAAAAAGTTTACGTTGAATGTGTTCTTCAGATCCAAAATACTGTATTCCCATTTTTGTAATAAATAAAATAATAATGAACGAAAATGTTGCATAATTTATTATTTTTTTGGGTGGACAAATTGTGAACGAAGTATTGAGAGAATCAATATAATTTTAGATCAACTTCATCGAAACACAATGTAAATCATTACTTGACATACGGTGTCAATATAATAAATTAAACATTCTACAATAATATGTCTTTTAATTTTATTGTTGATTATAAACAGGCCTTGGCATTGTTGGAAAATCCAAAAAACTTCTTCCACAACCTTTCAAAAAAGTTTCAATCTTTTGCAAACAACGATTTTTCAATTCTTCATCTGTTAGGTGAGCTTCTGAAAGTACATTACAATGTAAAATAATTAAATACAATTAATCCATATTATAAACAAACGTATTATAAGATTTAAATTTGTAAAAATTATTATTAATTCTATGCATATTATTTTGTATAACCTATAAATAACAATAACTATTTGTAACAAAAATAAATAACTTGAAAATCTTTGAAATAAGATTAATATAGCATAAAATTAAATAAAGCGTCTCTCAAAGTTTGAAGGCATTAAACACAATGTATTAAATTTCTATTACTTTATATCTTTTATTTTTTTTTAAAATTAGTACAAATATTATTTGTATGACGTGAACAAAAAATTTTGTTTTAAAGATATGAAAATAAGAAAATATTGTTTTACAAACATTAAGTTGTGGAGTCAATTTTGTATGGAGTGCAAAAGCAAAAATAACAAATAATTGACTTTCTTCATAAAGAACGATTATTGTTCACATGGACTTTGGAGACATTATTACCAATCTTATCGGCAAGCGAAATTTTATAACATGTTCTTTGCTTCAAGGTACTGTGACGACCCAAAGGGTCATCACTTGTTTTATTAATCATTTCGAGCTTTTGAGGTCTTGAAAACCTCAATTATAGTTGCCTCGATTTGCGTGCACAGTCCGGGCACAAAGCTGGAAAATATTTATGTTGAAATATGTGAAATATGTGAAAATTTTGAAGAATTTTGATATTAATATTGATATGGTTGACTTTGGTCAACATTTTTGGTAAATGGACCCGGACCCGTGATTTGATGGTCTCAGAAAATCCGTAGAAAAATATGGAACTTGGGCGTATGCCGGAATTGAAATCCGAGGTCTAGAACCCCGGTAAAAGAATTTTTCTGTTAAATTATTTTCTGAAAATGTTTAAGGAAAATGAAACTGAATTTTGATTAAAAAGTATTGTTATCGGGCTCGTATTTTGGTTCCGACGCCCGGTACAGGTCATATATATTGGTTAAGCGCTTCTTGGAAAGTTTGGTTGAAAACGGCGTCGTTTGACGTGTTTCGGCCTTAAATTGGAAATTTTGAAAGTTATGAAAATTTGAAAGGATTCTTGAGTTTTAAGGCTCAATTCATGGATTTTGATGTTATTTTAGCTATTTGATCGCGCGGGCAAGTTCGTATGATATTTTTAAGTTAGTGTGCATATTTGGTTTGGAGCCCCGAGGGCTCGGGAGTGTTTCGGAGGTGGTTCGGGGTGTTTTTGGATTTGAAAATACAGCAGAAATTCTGCTGTTTCTGCAGAGGGATTTTGTTCTACGCGATCGCGGCCTCATCCACGCGATCGCACAGCATTGGCCAGTTCTTCTACGCGATCGCAGCATCCCTCACGCGATCGCGTAGCTTCCAGTTCTTCCCCCACGCGATCGCAGTCAGGTTCACGCGATCGCATAGGCCAAATAGGCTGTCCGGTGAATTTCCTCTACGCGATCGCAGCATCCCTCACGCGATCGCGTAGCTTCCAGTCCTTTCTCTACGCGATCGCAACCATTTGCACGCGATCGCATAAGAGGCCGGTCTTTCCTCTACGCGATCGCAGCCCAATTCACGCGATCGCGTAGGGTAATTTCGCCCAGTGAATTCTTCAGCTCAAAACAGAACACTTATGGGATTTTATCCCATTTTCACAAACCTCTCTCTTCTCCACAGCTTCTTGGGCGATTTTTGAGCAATCCTTCTTCATACTTCTTGGGTAAGTGATTCTTGACTCGTTTTGTTTGTTTCCCATCAATATTATTTGAATTCCTAGGCCTAAATATGTGTAAATTGGTAGAAAAATTAGAGAAATGGGTATAGTTAGGGTTTTCAAAGGATTTGCGATCTAGACCTCGTTTTGGTGTCAAACTTAAGAACAAATTGTATATTTGAACTCATGGAAGATTGGGTGAACTTATTTTGGTTCGAAACTTGAGTTTCGATTATGTGGGCTCGGGGTCGATTTTTACTATTCCGGGCAGAATGTTGTAAAAATCATATTTAACAATATGAACTAGTTTGTTAAGTAGAATTGATGATATGAAATCAATTGTGTATAGATACGGTTGGATTGGAGTCAAATTCGAAAGGAAAAGGCATTGCTACGGATTGAATCGTTCGTGAATTTTCGAGGTAAGTGTTTGTTCTATCCTAGTTTGTAGGAATATGAATTTAGTTATGAATAGATTGTTGAATAAGAGTTATTGGTGTTATACCGGGTAATGAAGGTAAATTGTTGAAATTATTATAAATTATTGGTTTAAAACCGGTAATTATAAATATTGTTGATATAGAGATTATTGGCTAAATGCCGTTAATATATATATATTTTATGAATTGGGATCGTGTGGCGCGCCGACCACTTATATATATTTATGAATTGGGATCGTGTGGTACGCTGACCACAAAGTGACTTAAATCTTGGCATTGGCCATAGTTGCCGGTAGCCTATTGATATATTTGGGAGCGGGTGGTACGCCTACCACAAGATATAATTATTGATATATTTGGGAGCGGGTGGTACGCCTACCACAAGATATAATTACTATGATATTTGGGAGCGGGTGGTACGCCTACCACGAGATATAATTAATGTGATAGTTGGGAGCGGGTGGTACGCCTACCACGAGACATGAAATGAGAGAGGAATTGAGACATGAAAGTAAGATTTATTATGTTGATTAGATTATTCTGGATATCGTGAGTTATTGACTGTTATTTCAGAGCAGAGTATTTCCTTATAAATGTATTGTATATATATGTCTATATTGCAACCGTACAGGTTTAGGTGGGTGACTGGCCTTAGCCTTGTCACTAGTTTGCTGGGATAGGCCAGACACTTACCAGCACATGGGGTCGGTTGTGCTGATACTACACTCTGCGCTCTTTTTGCGCAGATACAGGTTACGGACAGCAGCAACGATAGTAGCGACTTGTGGATTTTTCGATTACTGAGACTACGAGGTAGCCTTGCAGGTGTCCGCAGGACCCGTTGTCTCTTCTATCTATGTTTTTCATTCTATTATCTCATATAATCGAGATAAACAGCTTGTATTTTCTTTCAGACAATTATGTGTATTATTCTTAGAAGTTCGTGAGTATTGTGACACCAGTCTTGGGTAGTGTATCATGGTTGGGTTTTCTTTATCATATTTGACTAAGTCTTCCGCTAATTTTGGTTATTCCGCTGTAATGTATATGTTTTAAATAAGAAATTGGTAATTAATGAAGATGTAATTAATATTTGGCTTGCCTAGCTTCCATTTAGTAGGCGCCATCATGACCTCGATCGTGGGAAATCCGGGTCGTGACAAGTTGGTATCAGAGCACTAGGTTGCACAGGTCTCACAACTCACGAACAACCTTAGTAGAATCCGAAGGATCGGTACGGAGACGTCTGTATTTATCCTCCAGAGGCTACGGAGTTAGGAAAATATTCCCTTTATTCTTTCCAGTCGTGCGACTTGATCTTTGAAATGTTAATTGAACTTCTACTCTATTCTTCCGCAGATGGTAAGGACACGTGCATCCTCATCTACTGACCAGCAGCCCGAGGTCCCAGCAGCGGCAGCCCCTGCTAGGGGTAGAGGCCGAGGTCGAGGTCGTCCTAGAGGACAAGGTAGGGGCAGAGCTCAGCCCCGAGCAGCAGCACGAGTGGCCAGAACCTCATGTTCATATCGAGGAGGAAGTTCCAACCCCAGCAGCTCCAGTAGGCCCAGCTCAGCTGACAAAAGGACTGTGGGTTCAAGTCCCGGAGATCCTGGTTACTGATAAAAGGATTGTCACACCTCCTTTTTACGCGCACGCGAGGGCACAAGGGAGTTTTTTCCAATTAAAGGACAATCGAGACGGGATCAATTTATTAAATTCAGAGTCGCCACTTGGAAAAATAATGGTGTTCCAAGTCACCGGTTTAATCCCGAACCGAGGAAATTTATGACTCTGTAATACAGTCTGCGAAACTGGAAATCTGGATAAGGAATTCTGTTAACTTGGGAGAAGGTGTTAGGCACTCCCGGATTCCGTGGTTTTAGCACGGTCGCTCAATTGCAATTTTCGTTTCTATCTGATTCTTTTATATATTTTAACTATGTGCTTTTAATGCTCCGCTCTTATTTTTAGAAGAATTGCGACGTTACGAAAACACATTTCGAGCCGCACCGTAACCAGTACGCCTGCGACTCTAATGTATTTCGGTTTCGCCGAGAGTAAGATTTGGGTCACATAAATGCACACCCGTATTCAGGAAAGTAATTTTATTTCAAGTCGTGCCTAAAGAGTCTATCGTCTATTTAACTTTGGGAAAAGGACCGTGAAATTCACTAAACGGTCCTTCCAAGTCTAAGTTTTCATGACAATTATTCGAGGGCCCCACAATGGTGTATTTTTGGCGAGGCTCGTCTCGTTTATTTTAAAAGGACAATCCTAAAGTGACTACATTTTTTTCTACTAAGTTCGTCTCTAAATAAAAGAGAAAAGGTCCTAATTTATTGCATGTTTATAAGCTCGGACCTCTTATTAGTTATTAAATCAATGTGAACGGAAATTGCACTCGAGCTTGCATAAGGGAAATTGTTTTATGCCTTATTCTACAAGCGAATAATACTAAAACTAAAATTATAAATAGCATACGAATTTGACAAAATATCAGAACAAACTAACCATTCTCTAATTAATTTAAACCGACGGTATTAGATGAATTGAGCCGATGGAGTTAACTATGTGTAATACAAAAGTCATTTTGAACTTCATGCTAACGTTCATCACTAACATTAGTTACTAATTTTATTCAAATTGCTATTTAAAGCGATGTTATTTACTCAAGTAACCTAGTGAATTCCGAACTAGATACATCAAACTAACATTTTTGATTGATTATTTTTCCACATAATCCATTGTCTTATACGCAGTGAGGGTGTTGTGGTCTCGAAATAAAGGCGAAGCCCATAATCACTTTCGCTCTAGCTAATAGAGCCTATCACATACCAAACTCTTCATGGCCTAACTCATGGATTACTTATTGTATTTTTGCAAAAAACCTAGCTGTAAATTATCTTCCTTAATAACAATTGAACCTCTGTTTTTTCATTATTATAATAGAAGTATACTAAACCTTCAAATGAATGCTCACTCTATTATATTAACAATCGTTAAACCAAAGCTACGAACTCCTTGATTGTTAGCTGCATACTACTAAACATAAGAATCTGTTACTAACATGAAACAGAACCAAAATTATCTAAAGTTCTGAAAACTCATTAGCGTTACAGTCCAAACCCACTGTTAAAAATAACGAGAAACTAATTACACATTCATCCGGACTTAACTCAAATCACTATGATACTATAAAGTACGAACTTCATAACATATTTCTTAAATTGATATCAGTTTGCAAATGAAAACAGTGAAGCTGAAAGAGATCCACAAAAGGGGGAATCGTCACTTCAATTTACTCCCGTAAAGCATGAGTTTACAAATGTGTACCTGGAAATTGTCAAAGATGAAAGGCTACGGTATCAGCTAGGCAGTAATAGCAACAACAGCAGCAGTGAGCCAACGACAACAACACACCACAACAAAACAGCAAGCGAAACAAACACAACAACGACAACCGCAACAGTGTGCAGCAGCCGCGGGCAGCAACAGTGTGCAGCAGCCGTGAAGAACACAGCAGCAACCAACAGTAAAAGCAGGAATAGTTTTTAACCCAAAACCAAACTTCAAGCCAGTCAATACCACATCAGCAATATGTAGTGACCCAAAATTCAGCGAAATAACACCCTGAATCTAATCGAACCTATTCCAAATAAATTCTGATCCTCAAACACTAAAATTAGAACAATGAAAGCTGAAATTATACCGAAATTTTCAATGAAACAGTATATTTTTCTCTTTTTTCTACTGATTTTTTTCTTCCTCTACTGTTTCAAATTAATGCTATATTTATAGCTAAAACAGACCTCCTCCCTAAATGACTTCTTGATTCAAGTTAAGTGGTTCCCCATGCTTACTTGTTTGGTTCCCCATGCTTACTTGTTTGGTTCCCCACTAACACTTGTCTTTTCCTTAATTAATTCAAAAGTTATGGGCAACATATTTAATTACTTCTTTTAACATCTTCCAAAGCCACTATGTCTTGTTCCTCACTAAGTATTAAACAATACCCTATTTTAATATTATTGGTGCTTAGTGGATAAAATACTTTAACATAAATAATTCTTTAAGTTTTCAATTTTCATATTACCCCTAAAATTACTGAAATTACTATTTTTCCCCAAACCCTCATTTGTAACAACACTAACAACTGACCAAAATTAATTTCTAATTTAAACACCAAATCACTATAGCTGTAACCAAGCTCCTAATAAAATTGAACCAATAAATTCCATGAACTCAACTGAATCATACAGCATCAGATCAAAAAATGAATAAGATAACCATATTCGAAACCAATCCCGGTTAACTTAGACACAAATGAATGAGCAGGAATTCCATAGTGTGATGAATCAACAAGTTGAAACAGTATGAATCACAATTAACCGAATCGAAATGTAAACTGAATTCATATGAGGAACAACCAAGCAAAGCAAAGCAAACAATACCCCAAGTGAAACCATTCGAATCAAACGGACCCAAACCATTACAGGTATACCCAAGACATAATCATTGATTAATATCAACTCTAGCAATTTAATTATCTAGTTTTCCAATTATCAAATACACACAAATGGGCGAACATCCTGCCTATCACCACAAAAATCAAGCCAAGAGCGAAGCAAACTTTAAACGCCTTTATACGAAATCAACAACATCGAACCAAAATCTCAGACGAAGGCTTTACCTTTGACGTAAACATAATGTGGTCTAGCGATCGTTTCAAACAAACGACGAGCAGTGAATAGACTGAAGATGATTTGAAACAAAATTAACAGCAAGCAAATACTGAAGGAATCCCACCTAATCTCCTTAAAACAAACTCGAAAGGAACAAAACATATTCGTCAAAGTTGAACTCGAGACTCGGATTACTTGAATTCTTCAAAACTGTATATTCCCATGACCATCCAAACCAAACATCCTAATTGATTTTCATTAACAACTAGAAACAGACGACTAACGATAGTATGGAGGCACTAAACACAATGATAATCCGAATCTTCAACCACCTTAAACTCACATGAAGATTTCAACAGGAAAAACTCGATGCATTCAATCGACACAGAATATGAACTTACTTCGAGAGAAAATTAAGCAGAAACAACTATTCTAAAGTTCAAATTATCCAAACAAGTTCAAATAAGGAAGAGCGATACGGAAATGAACCTGCTGAGCCAAAAAATGCACTAATCTTGATTCCGACGATCCGACGAGAAACAACAGCAACCAACAAAGCCTCAAATGGAACCTCGAATGGGTATCGGCAACTCAAAAACAGTCCAGACGTGCCCTCAACTGAAGCTAAGCTTCATATCAGGATCGGGACTCGAAAAATGATTCCAAATGCGTTTGTGTGTTATCCAGTGGCTAGAAATTAGCAAACAGCGATTCAATCGCTTCAATCGAAAGGATGCGTTGTGTGGTCTGGCGGCGGCAGTGAAGTTTGAGGGTGCTGCTTGGTCGGCGGCGAAGTGGCAGGCAGAGATGGAGAGACGGCGGCGGCTATCTTCTCTACTAGGTCTCTGGTGTCAACGACACAAAGGGTGGCGGCTGGGGTATCTTTTGTTGCGGCTGGTGTCTTCTTAGTGGGTTGTCATCCATGGCTTATTTGGTGGGTTGATGCCATGGCAGAGATGAGAACGGTGAAGAGATGCGGTCGGTGGTCTTGGGGGAAACGACGGCTCCAAGCTAGGTTAGAGGCTGGCGGCTGGTTCTGCCGTTGCTGGTGGAGGAGCGAGCAGCGATTTTGGAGTGAGAAAATGGAGGGGTCGCTGGGAGGGCTAGGCGACGCTGCTGGTGGTCGATTGGTCGGAGCTGCAGGCGGCGGCTACTGCTAGAGACTAGGGTTTTGTTTGTCTAATGTTATGATGATGATGATGAACAGTGGGAGCCCATGGGGGGTAGGCGGCAGGTTTTAGGATTAGGGTTTGTTTTTGTGTAATGAAAAATGATGGTGTATTGAAAAGAGGGGGGTTTGATTATTTCGGACCGGGTCGGGTTGGGCTAAGGTGTTGGGCTGGCTGGGTAGGGAATTGGGTGGTGTATTGAATTACATTGGGCCTGGTTTTGCTATGGCCCAATTCCGATTTCCATACTACATTCCATGGTGTATCATATACATATGTGTGTATATATATGTATATATATATATATATATATATATATATATATATATATATATATATATATATATGAATTACATTGGGCCTGGTTTTGCTATGGCCCAATTCCGATTTCCATACTACATTCCATGGTGTATCATATACATATGTGTGTGTATATATATATATATATATATATATATATATATATATACTAACTCATAACACAATTAATTTTTTACTACAATCATCCCACATAATTACATATCACTTAAATGTAAACCGTATAATTTTGATATTAAACACTAAAAAAAATGCAAAACATGATGTATATATTTTGTATTTTACTAATTTAAATAAATAAACACGCACACATAACATGCAAATGTAAGATAAAACTAACACAAAAAATCACAAAAATCATGCTCAACATAAAACTATTTTATTTTTTGACTTTTCTGGGAGTGATTCTCATGTAGGGCAAAAATCACGTGCTCACAGCAGGTTTTATGGATCATATCACCAGAGCAGGTTTATTACCGGTAGCACCAGCCACTTCTCAGGCTGGAGGAGGTAATCAGACTCCTGCCATGCGCACTTCGGAGCCAGTGATTCCCCAGGCTCAGGATCCTGTGATTCAGCCAGTTGAGGCAGTTCGGCCTATTATTGCGACTCCGTCTAATGATGGTGCAGCCATGTCTGCTGATGCGTTGTGGAGATTGGACAGGTTTACCAAACTGTTCACTACCACATTCAGTGGCACTCCTACAGAGGATCCACAGGACTTCCTATACAACTGCCACGAAGTTCTCCGTACTATGGGTATTGTGGAGACTAATGGTGTGGATTTTGCTACTTTTCGGTTATCCGGTTCCGCCAAGACTTGGTGGAGAGATTATTGTCTAACCAGGCCAGCGGGATCGTCATCTTTGACTTGGGAGCAGTTTGCAGAATTATTCTTGGAGAAGTTCCTTCCAGCAACTCAGCGGGAGTTTATGCGCAGACAATTTGAGCGTCTTCATCGGGGTTCTATGTCTGTCACACAGTACGAGACTAGGTTCGTGGACCTGGCTCGTCATGCTGTTATCATACTTCCCACAGAGCGGGAGAGAGTGAGGAGGTTTATTGATGGCTTGAATCAGCCAATTCGGCTACAGATGGCTATGGGAGCAGGAACTGAAATCACTTTTCAGGAGGCGGCTAATGCAGCCCGCCGGATCGAGATGGCTCTGTCACAGGGAGCGAGACATGGATCAGATAAGAGATCTCGTAATTCGGGTAGATTCAGTGGTACCTCGTCCGGAGATAGAGATTTTTATGATAGAGGCCATCCTCCTAGGCCTTATCAGTCAGCTCTTCAGGTTTCTCATGATGCTTCAGGTGATCGTAATTCTCAGCCACGCTACTCTGATCAGCAGCCTATCGGTGCACCACCACTTCGCCATTTTCAGCAGCCGAGGGCTTGTTTTACGTGCGGTGATCTTAGGCACATTGCAAGGTATTGCCCTCGAGCTTCTGACAGATCTCACCAGCAGGGTTCTCGTGCCATGATTCAGGCCCCAGTTCCCTCACAGCCTGCCCAGCCGGCTAGAGGCGGAGGTAGAGGACATAGAGGTGGAGGTAGAGGTCATAGAGGTGGAGCTCAGACCGATAGAGGTAGAGACCAGCCAGCAGCTGATCGTCCTAGAGATACTGCTTAGGGTGGTGGGGCACAGCCCCGATGTTATGCACTTCCCGCCAGACCAGAGGCTGAGTCTTCTGATGTCGTCATTACAGGTATTATTTTGGTTTGTGATAGAAAGGCATCAGCATTATTTGACCCTGGGTCTACATATTCGTATGTGTCTTCCTATTTTGCACCATACTTGATTCGGCCCAGTGATCCACTGAGTGTTCCTGTTCATGTGTCTACACCAGTAGGCGACTCTATTGTGGTTGATCGAGTTCATCGGTCATGTATTATAGTAATTGAGGGTCTCGAGACCCGTGCTGATTTATTACTCCTAAATATGGTGGACTTCGATATTATACTAGGCATGGATTGGCTATCTCCGTATCATGCTATTTTAGATTGCCATGCCAAGACTGTGACTTTAGCCCTGCCGAATTCGCCTCGTATAGAGTGGAAAGGAATTTCAGGTCATACTAGCCGTAATGTTATTTCTTATGTTAAAGCTCGGCGTATGGTTGGAAAGGGATGCTTGGCTTATTTGGCCTATGTCCGTGATTCTAGTGCTTAGGTTCCTTCTATTGACTCTGTGCCTGTGGTTCGCGAATTTCCTGAAGTATTTCCTTCAGACTTACCAGGTATGCCGCCCGATAGGGACATTGATTTTTGCATTGACTTGGCTCCAGGCACTCAGCCCATTTCCATTCCCCCATACCGTATGGCTCCGCCAGAGTTAAAAGAATTGAAGGAACAGTTGCAGGATTTACTTGAAAAGGGTTTCATTAGACCCAGTGTTTCGCCGTGGGGTGCACCCGTATTATTTGTAAAGAAGAAAGATGGTTCGATGAGAATGTGCATTGACTATCGACAGTTAAACAAGGTGACTATCAAAAATAAATATCCACTTCCGCGAATTGATGATTTATTTGACCGGCTTCAGGGTGCCAAGGTATTTTCAAAGATAGATTTGAGATCTGGCTATCATCAGCTGAAGATTAGGGCATCTGATGTCCCTAAGACAGCATTCCGCACTCGGTATGGACATTATGAATTTCTGGTCATGTCTTTTGGGTTGACAAATGCTCCAGCAGCTTTTATGGAATTAATGAATCGGGTGTTCCGGCCTTATTTAGACTTGTTTGTAATAGTCTTCATTGATGACATATTAATATATTCCGGCAGTCAGGAGGAGCATGCGCAACATCTCAGAGTGGCCTTACAGACTCTGAGAAATAGCCAGCTATATGCAAAATTTTCAAAGTGTGAATTTTGGCTAAGTTCGGTTGCATTCCTGGGTCATATTGTGACGGCAGCAGGTATTCAAGTTGATCCGAAGAAAATTGAGGCAGTCAAGAGCTGGCCTAGACCGACATCAGCCACGGATATTCGGAGTTTCTTGGGGTTAGCGGGCTATTATCGCCGATTCGTAGAAGGATTTTCGTCTATTGCAACCCCACTGACCAGATTGACCCGGAAGGGTGTTCAATTTGAATGGTCCGATGAATGTGAGGCGAGCTTTCAAAAGCTCAAGACAACCCTTGACCACAACACCGGTATTGGTTTTACCCACAGGTACGGGACCTTATACTGTTTATTGTAATGCTTCCCGTATTGGGCTTGGTGCGGTGTTAATGCAGGATGGCAAGGTTATTGCCTATGCTTCGAGGCAGTTGAAGATTCATGAGAAGAACTATCGAGTGCATGATCTAGAATTGGCGGCGATTATTCACGCATTGAAGATCTGGAGGCATTATTTGTATGGTGTAGCATGTGAAGTGTACACCGCAAGGATGCAAAGAGTTTTTCCAATTGAAGGACAATCGAGATGGGATTTATTTTAATTACTTCAGAGTCGCCACCTGGGAGATTTTATGGTGTCCCAAGTCACCGGTTAAATCCCGAATCGAGGAAAAGAATGACTCTATTTAACAGTCCGCGAACCATAAATCCGGATAAGGAATTCTATTAACCCGGGAGAAGGTATTAGGCATTCCCGAATTCCGTGGTTCTAGCACGGTCGCTCAACTGTCGTGTTTGGCTTATCTATCTGCTTTTTACAATTATGTACTTAGTGCAAGTTAATACCCCTTTTACCACTTTTATTATTGGTTGTGATTTACGAAAGAGAAAGTTGCTTAAAAATATGCTTTCGAATCACGTCACATGAAATGCACCCGGATCCTCAACATATTCTTATTCAACATTTCGGGGTTTGGATTTGGGTCACATGAAATGCACACCCGTATTTAAAAAGGTAAAACTAAAATATGTGCCCGGATCGACTACTTATTTACACTGTTGAGAAAGGCGTGATATTCGTTAAGAACGACGCATCTCGAAACCTAAGTATTTATATGTACATTTATGACGGCTATGTGATTAGTGTAACTATTGGGCGAGGCGTACCTTTGATTCAAATCTAAAGCGAACTACATCTCACTGTATCTTACTTAAGAGTTGATTCCAAATTACTTAAAACTTGCTACGAACCACATCGCATGAAATGCGCCTGTGGTTCATGACATGCTTTATTTACTCTTGCCCGAAATTGGGGTCGGGTCACATGAAATGCACCCCCGACTCTTTTAATCTAATTACGTCATTCCGTCGAGTAACAACTCCCTAGCTAATCTTGCTTTTAGCGTAAGGTCTAACGTTAACAGATTTGGAGATTACACACACGAGCAGAGAAGATTGAATAGAGATACAACAGACTAATTCAGGTTTACATGCTTATCTAACGACAATGTATTTTTGGCCTAGCTACACTTTTCCATAACCAAAACTAACAGTACAAGCTTAATTGGAGAATAACAGAATGTACTTAAACATAAGAACTTTAGGCGACTACATGTTTCAATAGACCTTATGCATAAGCTTCAAACTTCATTCTTTCGAACCAAGGAACTACAATAACAGAGGTGTGTACCTGGAATGCGGAAGAACAAGGAAGAGTGAGCAATGACAACCAGTAACAACCAATGGACCAGCAGTCACTTAGACCAACAACCAGTGACAAACTGGATTGACAACCACCAAAACCAGCCAGGCGCACCACTATAGACACAAACAACAACCAGCAGCAACACAAACAGACCAGCCAGCAACAATAACTAGTGGCAGCAATCAGATAGACCAACAGCAACTCAAGAGCTACCACAACAACCAACAATGGTCAACACAGCAGTAGCATACACAACTGAGATGTTCCAGCAGCGATGAAGACACAACAACAACAACAATGTCTAACAACAACAACAAACCAGGCAGCAACCAAATAGGCCAACCAGCAACACAAACGACCAGCCAGCACAACAATGAAACAAACAGCAACAACCAACCCAGGCAGCAACCAAATGGACCAACCAGCAATGCAAATGACCAAGAGAACAACAAAAGAGTGGCAGTGGAAACACAGTAGCAACACTGGACAAAAGAAGAACCAGCACTGGACCAAACAATGTGCACAAGCAACAACAACTAATGGCAGCACTCAACTACACCAAAGCAAACACTAGAACACAGCAGCAACCATCAATCGACCAGCAGCAGCATACACTCAACACACGAAACAGTCCAGAAGCCAATGAAACAGTAGCTTCTTTTTGTATCTTTGTATCTGTTTTTCTCTCTAGTTATGACTGTGATTTTTTTGCTCTCCAGGTGCTCTGCTTATCACTGTTTTATCTCCTCTCCAGGTGCCCTAATGTCTGTATGAATATGCCCTATTTATAGCCAATCCCCTCTACTTTGGCTGGCCAGCAAGTTAAACTAAGGTTACCCCCTACCCTGACTCCCCAACCCATCATATTCCCTGCAAACCCACTATCTACTGTCCAAAGTATGGACTCAAACACTAAACAACAAGGCTGGTGGCAGTGTTCAGTGGGATACCCTGCTGTGCAGGTTCCACTAGCCCCTTTATGGGTGTGTGATTTAAAAATTAATCTGTTAACTACAACCATCTAATTCCCTTTAATCTGAATCAAACAGTAACCAAATCCCACACTTGCATTGCATACGGGCAGGCCAGGGCAAATTATACAAACAAATCGAACTGTTGATGATATTAAACAAACTAGGCATTGAATTCAAACAACAATTAGTAAAGAATAGGAATCGACCACATAAAAGGTCTGTTGAAGGAGGAGAATGAATCAACTGATATGAGAAATTAATTAACAGATAAAAATCGAAACACAAACCAAAACAAACACATATGTTCACACAATTGAATCGAATTGACCAAAGAAGGAATGGATACCTCATAAGAAAACTGCCGACCCAGGCTTTGAACCAAAATTTGGAATTATTGAAGCCAAACGGGCTTTAATCGAGATGTTCTCGATTGAGAACACCTAGACTAAAGTCCCTTGGACTTCAATTGTGGCTAAACCGGCTCGAATTGGGTTTCTTCAAAATTAGGGTTCTTGGGCTCGGATTTGGGGCTTTTGCATTTTTGGTTAGATTCGAAGCAAACCAATGTCAATGGGAGTGTGGGGGAGGTGTGAGGAGACCGTGGTGTGAATTTGGGGTGATTTGGCATTGGTTCGAGTTTGACTCGAATCTTCAAATGAAGATTCGAGGAGCTCCGGCATGATTCGAGGTTAGTGGAGGCTGGGTTCATGATGGGGGAGGTGAGGGGAAGGTTTTGGCATTGGTTTGGTGGTGATTGGCCTACCGGAACCGCCGTGAGGCGATTTCCGGCAAGCGGCGTACGGCGGAAGAGGGCGGCGTTACACCGGGCTTTGAGAGCTTCTGAGGGAGATGAAGGGAGAGGGGGGGTCTGGCTTGGGGGGGGCGGGGTATGGAAATGAGTTTATATATGTTTTGAGTAGTTAAATCCTGATCGTTGGATCAAACTTGATCAACGATCAGGATCTCTTCACTTAAACCAAACGGTGTCGTTTGGTTGAGTCATAGGCTGAATGTATTGGAATTAAAGGATTAATCTGGGCCGTTGGATTATAAAATCCAACGGTCCAGATCGAGCGTTACACAGGCTGGACGGGTATTTGGGCTGGGTATTGAGGTGATTCATTTGGGCCTGTTTGTTTAGACTAAGACACGGCCCAATCCTGCTCTTTATGATGTATTGTATGTATATGTGTATATATACATATATATATATGTATATATATACATATATATATATATATACACACATATGAATATATACTAACCTATAACACCGCTATTTTTTACTACAATTAACGTACACAATTACATATCACCTAAAAAATGTAAATCACACGACTTCGATATCAAACACTAAAAATGCAAAACTTAGCATATATATTTTTTGTATTTTTAATTTAAATAAATAAACGTGCACACAAAAGATAAAATAACACAAAATCACAAAAATCATACCCAACACGAAACTATTTTTATTTTTGAATTTTCCGGGAGTACTTCTCAAGTAAGGCAAAAATCACGTGCTCACAGCTGCCCCTCTTTGCGCGTAAACACGCAGAGTTTTCGTGCAAAGATATGAGCAAGTATGAGCGATTTTTGCCCGTTCGAGCATTCCGTATGAAGCATTTTGGAAAAGTTTTGACCGAACCTTGCTTCAAAGGTCTCCTACATATCCCCGGCTAAAAGGGAATCAGGTCAATGTAGTTCGGGAAGTTCTGGTAGCTGGGACTACCATGGCTGTTGCGATCTCGCTGTTACTGCTGTAACTGCTGTTGCTGCCGTTACCACTGCTTAGCTGATTTCCTTGTTACACCGCGCTAAGCAACAAAAACAAGAAGCTAAACTAAGTTACAATACTACAAGTTCTTATCTATCCTTTTTAACTTGATCTTGTCGCGCTCCTTGCCATCCTGTCTGACTTGGCGTTCCTTCTGATGCTTCTTCTCTTCTTACGAACTTGGATTCATGCCGGAGATTTCTGTTACATTCTATCGCTTTCCTCTACAAAATTAAAACAGATCGCCACTCCATTCTCCAGGCGGGCTTCCTGACTTCAACTACTACTTCAAAATTAAATCGCCGCTCCATTCTCCGGGCGGGCTCCCTGACTTCAATTACTACTTCAAAATTAAATCGCCACTCCATTCTCCAGGCGGGCTCCCTGACTTCAACTACAACTTCAAAATTAAATCGCCACTCCATTCTCCAGGCGGGCTCCCCGACTTCAACTACTACTTCAAAATTAAATCGCCACTCCATTCTCCAGGCGGGCTCCCCTGACTTCAACTACTACTTCAAAATTAAATCGCCACTCCATTCTCCAGGCGGGCTCCCCGACTTCGACTACTACTTCAAAATTAAATCGCCACTCCATTCTCCGGGCGGGCTCCCCGACTTCAACCACAACTTCAAAATTAAATCGCCACTCCATTCTCCGGGCGGGCTCCCGACTTCGACTACTACTTCAAAATTAAATCGCCACTCCATTCTCCGGGCGGGCTCCCCGACTTCAACTACTACTCCAAAATTAAATCGCCACTCCATTCTCCGGGCGGGCTCCCGACTTCAACCACAACTTCAAAATTAAATCGCCACTCCATTCTCCGGGCGGGCTCCCCGACTTCAACCACAACTTCAAAATTAAATCGCCACTCCATTCTCCGGGCGGGCTCCCGACTTCAACTACAACTCCAAAATTAAATCGCCACTCCATTCTCCGGGCGGGCTCCCCGACTTCGACTACTACTTCAAAATTAAATCGCCACTCCATTCTCCGGGCGGGCTCCCCGACTTCAACCACAAATTCAAAATTAAATCGCCACTCCATTCTCCAGGCGGGCTCCCCGACTTCGACTACTACTTCAAAATTAAATCGCCACTCCATTCTCCAGGCGGGCTCCCTGACTTCAACTACAACTCCAAAATTAAATCGCCACTCCATTCTCCAGGCGGGCTCCCCGACTTCGACTACTACTTCAAAATTAAATCGCCACTCCATTCTCCAGGCGGGCTCCCTGACTTCAACTACTACTTCAAAATTAAATCGCCACTCCATTCTCCAGGCGGGCTCCCCGACTTCGACTACTACTTCAAAATTAAATCGCCACTCCATTCTCCAGGCGGGCTCCCTGACTTCAACTACTACTCCAAAATTAAATCGCCACTCCATTCTCCAGGCGGGCTCCCTGACTTCAACTACTACTTCACTGATTTCATCCTATCTTGATTACCTTCCTTGCCTCTTGTACCCTATCCTTGTTCCTGCGTTACCTCTCGGACCACCTTCACTTCTGAGTTATCCTGTCTTGGAATTGCTTTCCCCTTGTGTTGATCACCCCATCTTGTGTTGCTTTCTACCCTTATCCTCTGAGTCTTGCTTTCCAGAAAATTTTCGCAACAAGAGAAAATTTTCTGCCCCAGTGTGATAAACTTCCGGACGGTATGCTTTTCTGCCGTCGGACCCTCTTTTCCTGCTTTAAATCAAAGAAAAATTGTTAGTTTCAAAATGCCGCGAGTGGTCGTGCCACTCTTGTTGAGGCCATTCTCTTTCAGCTGCTTGGCCTCTCTCGAACTTCGAGGACGACGTTGACGCTTGCTTGGGAAGATGCTTTTTCCACGAACGACCTCTCATCTTTCCTTTTATTCCACTCTTTGGTTTGGTCCGACTCTTTTTAGCCGGTGATCTGTTGCGTGAAATCATCTTTCGGACATGCCACATGTGTCCATCATACTCCATAATTCTTGCGAACCTTCCACTCCGCCTGTCATCCCAATCTCACTATCGTAACGACTTCTGTCTCATTGCCTTGTTCCATGCCTATTCACTTTCAATATACTGCTTTGGGAGACTTGGTAGTAAGCTTTGAAAAATCAATTTTCGAAAATGAAAGAAAAGAAAAGAAAAGACTACTGACCGCAAATGACAAAAGAAGAGAAAAACTTTTCTGAACTCAAAAATAGGAAAACTTATCTGAATGTGTGCCTGATCCAATGTTATGCCGCGCCTTTGAGATTAAACTACCCAGTCTATTCATGTCAATCACTTTCCGATACCGCGTCCTGCTAGAGGTAAACGGGTGTCCCAACCTTGTCTCATGCAGACATCTTGTAACCATCTCATCCTGCCACCTCACAGTGCCCTTCAAAGGGTTTTCACTAATGAGATTCTCTCATTTCTCTCTATCTCCCGTCGCCTTAAGGTGCCCGTAAAGGTTTTCACCGTAAGACTCTCTCATTTTACTTCTCTCAACTTCCTTCGCCTTAAGGTGCCCGCGAGGGTTTTCACCGTTAAGACTCTCTCATTTATGCTTTCTTTCCTCGCGGCGGGGTATCACCCCTGAGATTCCCTCTAGAGCGTTATCCCCTTTCGGCTTGTGCATCCTGAATTCAATCGAGGGTCGGGATGTCACTCTTGGCTTTCATTCACATGACTTGGCACTTCTCAAATACCGATCGAGAGGTCTTTCTGGTTCTTGATATGGTTTCTGCGCGTGAGGCTGAAGAAAGGGGTTTAGCCTCAACGGTTAGCTTATTACAACTTTCGGAATCCACACTATCTTTCAAACGAAACAATGACTTCTGCCCCAGTTTTGTTGCTTGGGGGATTTTTGATTTTTATTTTATTATGACCGAGCCGTGTGGCGCCTACGTATCCTTCTTGAGGAATCAGGTCGAACGTAGTTCACTTTTTCTTGTATTACTTCTTTGTTTTTCTTTTCTGTTCTGTTACACATCTTCCTTGATGATTCCGAAAAAGGGTATATGAAAGAATAATTAAGGCTCAAATGGGGAAACAAAGGTTAAAGTGTTTGGGTAGTAAAAAAATTGCCTCTGTCATTTCATTCTCCGAAAAATGCCAAATACACACAAACGAAACCAAACGTTGACAAACGCATCAAAGAATTACACATAATATCTCTTAACCGCATCAGAATTGATAGCCATATCGGTGCATCTTCCCTCGACATCAGTCAAACATAGAGCGCCGTTGGATAATACTCTAGTCACCACAAAAGGTCCCCGCCAATTTGGAGCGAACTTGCCTTTCGCCTCGGCCTGGTGTGGTAGAACTCTCTTCAGCACATGCTGTCCCACTTCAAATCTCCCGGGACGTACCTTCTTGTTATATGCTCTTGCCATTCTCCTTTGATACAATCGGCCGTGACATACTGCTGTCAATCTCTTTTCATCGATCAAGCTCAATTGCTCTAATCGGGTTTTGACCCACTCGTCGTCATCAATCTCAGCTTCAGCGACAATTCGGAGGGAGGGAATCTCAACTTCTGCGGGTATTACTGCTTCAGTCCCGTATACCAACAAGTAAGGAGTTGCACCTACCGATGTCCGGACGGTAGTGCGATAACCCAACAACGCGAATGGTAGCTTTTCATGCCATTGCCTAGATCCTTCTACCATTTTCCTCAATATCTTCTTTATGTTCTTGTTTGCTGCCTCGACCGCACCATTTGCTTTTGGGCGATACGGTGTGGAATTTCGGTGTGTAATCTTGAACTGTTGACATACCTCTTTCATCAATCCACTGTTAAGATTTGCACCGTTATCCGTAATGATCATCTTTGGAATTCCAAACCTACAAATGATGTGGGAGTGTACGAAGTCCACTACCGCCTTCTTGGTCACCGATTTGAATGTTTTGGCCTCCACCCACTTGGTAAAATAATCAATCGTTACCAGAATGAACCTGTGACCGTTGGAAGCTGCAGGCTCAATAGGTCCAATAACATCCATACCCCATGCGACAAACGGCCATGGTGCGGACATTGTATGCAATTCAGTCGGTGGAGAATGAATCAAATCTCCGTGTATCTGACACTGATGGCATCTTCGCACGAAACTTATACAATCCCGCTCCATCGTGAGCCAATAATATCCTGCTCGAAGAATCTTCTTTGCCAATACGTATCCGCTCATGTGTGGTCCGCAAACTCCCGAGTGTATATCCGTCATCACTGTTGTGGCTTGACTCGCATCTATACATCTCAACAATCCCAAATCTGGGGTTCTTTTATACAGCACCCCTCCACTAAGGAAAAATCCGTTCGCCAACCGCCGAATAGCTCGCTTTTGATCTCCAGTTGCTTGTTCTGGGTATACTCCTAACCTGAGGTATTCCTTGACATCATGAAACCACGGCTCACCATCCACCTCTTCCTCTATCACATTACAATAAGCATGTTGATCCCGGAGATGGATATGTAACGGATCGACACGAACCTTGTCCGGGTGATGTAACATTGACGCTAAAGTAGCCAACGCGTCGGCAACCTCATTATGCATCCTTGGGATGTGCCTGAATTCTACCGATCGAAAGCGTTTGGTCAAATCATGCAAACACTGACGATATGGGATAAGCTTTAAATCTCTGGTTTCCCATTCTCCCTGAATCTGATGTACTAGAAGGTCCGAGTCCCCCAAGACCAAGACGTCCCGTACATCCATGTCCACCGCTAATCGCAACCCCAAGATACATGCCTCGTACTCGGCCATGTTATTGGTACAGTGAAAACGCAGTTGAGCAGTAACAGGATAATGATGTCCTGTTTCAGATATAAGCACAGCCCCTACTCCGACTCCTTTTGCGTTCGCCGCTCCATCGAAGAAGAGCTTCCATCCTGGATCCTTGGTTAGTTCCAACCCCTCAATCTGCAATACTTCCTCATCCTGGAAAATACGTCCTCAAAGGTTCGTATTCGTCATCAACGGGATTTTCAGCTAAGTGATCGGCCAGGGCTTGAGCTTTCATAGCCGTCCTTGTCACGTATATGATGTCGAACTCCGTAAGTAATATTTGCCATTTTGCTAACCTCCCCGTAGGCATAGGTTTCTGGAAAATATACTTCAACGGATCCAAACGCGAAATGAGGTAAGTGGTGTAAGAAGACAAATAGTGTTTCAGCTTTTGGGCTACCCAAGTCAGGGCGCAACATGTCTTTTCTAGATGAGTGTACTTGACCTCGTGGACTGTAAACTTCTTACCGAGGTAGTAAATGGCCCGTTCCTTCCTGCCAGTAAGATCGTGCTGCCCCAGTACGCAGCCAAACGAATTCTCCAAGACCGTCAGATAGAGAATCAGAGGGTCTACCTGGCTCAGGCGGAACTAGTACGGGTGGATTTGACAGATACCCTTTGATCCGGTCAAACGCTTCCTGACATTCTGCCGTCCATTCTATCGCGGCGTCTTTCTTCAATAGGCGGAATATGGGTTCACAGGTTGCCGTAAGCTGGGCAATAAACCTACTGATGTAATTCAACCTTCCCAACAGACTCATTACCTCTGTTTTATTCTTCGGCGGGGGTAACTCCTGAATGGACTTAATTTTGGAGGGGTCCAACTCAATGCCCCGTCGGCCGACGATGAATCCTAGCAGCTTTCCTGATGGAACTCCGAATGCACATTTGGCTGGATTGAGCTTGATGTCGTACCTTCGAAGTCTTTGAAAGAACTTCCTGAGGTCAGCAACATGGTCCTCTTGACGTCTGGATTTCACGATCACATCATCCACGTACACCTCAATTTCCTTGTGTATCATGTCATGGAATACCGTAGTCATCGCCCTCATATATGTTGCTCCCGCATTCTTCAAACCAAACGGCATCACTCGGTAGCAATAAGTCCCCCACGGTGTGATAAAAGCCGTCTTTTCTGCGTCCTCTTCATCCATCAAAATCTGATGATATCCCGCGTAACAGTCCACAAAGGATCCAATTTCGCGTCCGGCGCAATTATCAATCAAGATATGGATATTGGGAAGTGGGAAATTATCCTTAGGACTTGCTTTGTTGAGATTGCGATAGTCCACGCATACTCTGATCTTTCCGTCTTTCTTTGGCACCGGTACTACGTTAGCCAACCATTCCGGGTATCGAGTGACACGAATGACTTTTGCCTGCAACTGCTTGGTTACCTCCTCCTTGATCTTCACACTCATCTCCGTCTTGAATTTCCGCAGTTTTTGCTTGACGGGAGGATATGCCGGATCAGTGGGTAATCTATGAACCACTAGATCAGTGCTGAGTCCTGGCATGTCGTCGTACGACCATGCGAAAATATCTTTAAACTCCCCGAGTGTTTTGATCAGTTCTTCTCTCAGATTGGGTTCAATATGGACACTTATCCGGGTTTCTTTGACGTCATCCGTATTCCCTAGATTAACGGCCTCCGTATCATTTAAATTCGGTTTGGGCTTTTCCTCGAAGTGACTTAATTCTTCACCGATTTCTTCTACGGCTTCATCATCGCCGTACTCCGACTCACTCTCGTCACTTCTTATTTCATGTGTTATTATTTCCAAACCCGATTGACTTTCTAGACTGGGTTGATTAATCTTTAAGCACGCCATATCATAAAATCAGTTGCAAGAAGGCTGTTCAGAAAAGTAAAAAGAAGAAAAGATAAACAAAATTAGACCGAAGGAACCAAATTTCATTGATGGGAATTGTACAAAGGGAAAACAAACTGCAAACTTAAATCAAAAATGAACAAAACAACGGGATTTTACTCCGGGGACAAACCCCCAACACAACATTTCGAAAGAAAAACAATCCAAGACAAACTACCAAGACTCCTTCCGGACGGGGAGAGGAGTAGCCTTCCAGTTATTCAGTTTTGCCTTTGGTCCCACAAACTGTATCTCGGCGTGACTAGATCCTTCACCGTCCTCGAGCATACATACATCCGTGAATAGGTCCTCGAACTTCCTGAAGAACTCTTCATCTGGCCTGATCGTAGGACCGGGAATCTTTGGCGCTGGATGTCCTCTTGCTCCGGACCTGACAAAAGATTGGGAAAGGCGTGGAACAGGCTTTGGGAGCACCCATGTTTCCTGCTTGCTCCTCTTTGCTCGTCGGATGTCCTCTGGGGTTGGCTGGAATCCCAAGCCGAAGGTTCCCAAGTTTTCGACCACTGATACCGGTTGTATAATTCCTTGCAGAGATGCACCTAGCCCTTTACCGGGTACGAAACCATGTCGCAACATTTCATGCGCCACCATGACATCCGCGGTAATTGTTCTGTCGCCGGGAATACATTCCCCTTCCGGAACTCGGTGGGCGGACACCACATCGCAGACCTGATACACCCACGGCCCAACATCTTCTTCTGTTTCAACAAAGGGAATGATGGTGCCTGATTGTGGATCGTTCTCTCCATGGACGACGATCTCCTGCTGGTCCCATTCAAACTTGACGAGCTGGTGTAGGCTGGATGGAACTGCTCTTGCGGCATGAATCCATGGTCGCCCTATTAGGAGGTTATATGACACCACCATGTCCAGCACCTGGAATTCCATGGTGAACTCCACTGGCCCGATTGTCAAGACTAGCACTATGTCGCCAACCGACGCTTTGCCTCCTCCGTCGAACCCTCGAACACATACCCTGTTCTCGCGTACCCTGCCGATGTCTACTTTTAATTTGCCCAGTGTAGAGAGAGGACAAATGTTAGCACTAGACCCATTATCGACCAAGACTTTGGTAACCACCGCCTCTTCACACTTCACCGTAAGATATAAAGCCCTGTTATGCTCAGTGCCTTCCTCAGGCAACTCATCATCGATGAAGGTGATCCGATTTGCTTCGAAGATCCGATTGGTGATCTTCTCCAAATGGCTCACCGAGATTTTATCCGGTACATGTGCCTCATTCAGGACTTTCATCAATGCTTGCCGATGTTCTTCAGAATTTATCGGCAAGGATAACAATGATATTTGCGCCGGAGTCTTCTTTAACTGCTCTAAGACAGAGTAGTCATGCAGCTTCATCTTTTTCAAGAATTCTTCTGCTTCTTCATCAGTGACCGGCTTTTTCAATACCGCCGGAGTGGTCTTCCTCAATTCCGCAGGGGCAAAACATCTCCCCGAGCGGGTCAACCCCTGGGCTTCACAAACTTCCTCTTTCACCTCCTTTCCTCTGTAGGTCGTTGTAATCCGAGCATAATTCCATGGGACAGCCCGGCTATCAGTTACTGGCAACTGTGTTGCCGGCTGGATGATGAAAGGATCCATTCGAACGCCTGCTACTGTCAAGATGGGCTTGATTGCTGCCCCCGGTACAACTATCTTGGCCGGCTTCACCGGTACTTCGTTCACACTTTCCTTTCCTGCTTCCGACTCTCCTGGTATGTCCTTCTGGCAACTGGGCGACTCATCAAGGCTTGGCCCTTTTCTCGTTCTCGCCCCGCTAGACTTAATCATCATTACAGTCTGAGAGGCTTTCTCCTTTCCTTCCTCCGCCCGTACCAACTCGATCATATTGGTCTCATGATGAGTCGGAAGCGGGTTTTGGTTGATGTTGGGCTCTGTTGGAGTCTGGACCTCGATCCTGCGGGTGTCAATGAGCTCTTGGATGGCCGTCTTTAGCCTCCAACACTTTTCTGTATCGTGTCCCGGACATCCCGAGCAGTAAGCACAATTTACTGAATGGTCCAGGTTCTTCGGGAAGGGGTTTGGTAGCTTAGCTTCAACCGGATTTAGCAAACCTACTTGCTTCAACCGGTGGAACAGACTGGTATATGACTCTCCTAAGGGAGTGAAAGTCTTTGGCCTTGGCGCCCTGTCGCCCCTGAATGCTTGGTTCGGACGGAAACTCGCGCCCGAGGGGTTTCTGTAAGCTCTTGGGGGTGGATAATTGTTCTGCGGGTTTGGTGCACGCCACGGTGCATGGACGGGAGGTGCAGAATAGGACTGTGCATGGTGGACAGTAAAATGGGGATCAAGTGCGGGATAGTAATGTTGCGGGTGGCTATATGGGTTGTGGGAGTAATTTTGGTGGTGAGGTTGGGGTGGGCTATATTGGGGTGCGGGGCCTCTATTTCTGAACCATGCCCCGGACTCGACGGCCGCAACTTCCTCTCTCCTCTTTTTCCCCGGTACTCCTCCAGTACCACTTTGGATAGCCTGAGTGGTGGCTTTCAGTGCTGAGTAACTCATGATCTTGTTGGCCTTCAAACCTTCCTCGATCATACCCCCCATTTTTATCACCTCGGTGAATGATTTGCCTACGGACGTTACCAGATGTCCGAAGTAGGTGGGCTCTAATGTCTGCAAGAAGTAGTCCACCATCTCGCTTTCTCTCATCGGCGGATCTACCTTGGCCGCCTGTTCCCTCCAACGGAAACCGAATTCCCTGAAGCTTTCAGCGGGCTTCTTCTCTAATTTTAACAATGATAGGCGGTCGGGGATTATCTCAAGATTGTATTGGAACTGGCCGATAAAAGCTTGAGCCAAATCATCCCACGTAAACCATCTACCTGGGATCCTGTCTAGTGTACCACTCCAACGCCGATCCTCCCAGACTCTGGCCGAAGTAGGCTATCGGAAGCTCGTCCCGTCCTCCGGCCCCTCTCATTTTACTGCAAAACCCCCGCAGGTGGGCCACTGGGTCACCATGCCCCTCGTATAGGTCGAATTTGGGCATTTTAAATCCTGCTGGCAACTGGACGTCCGAAATGGACACAGATCCTTATAGGCGACGCTGACCTGGTTGCCTAAACCGTGCATGTTCCTGAAGGACTGCTCCAGGCTTTTAACTTTTCCTGGCAACTTCCTCGTGTTCCGAACTTTGGAAGTGTTTTTCCGGTTCTGCCGGATTATCCCAATGAGGTGTATGTGATTGTGGTTCGGGAGCCCTGAAAGTAGGCTCTGGAGGATAGTAAGAGTTGTCATGGATCTGGACATATGGCTCGCTGGCCGGCCTTTGCAGAGGAGCAGGTGGAGGTGCTACAAAAACAGGGGTGACTGGCGGGGGATTTGGTTTGGCTGGTGGAATGTGGGTGGCATATGGATTTTCCCCCTGAAAGTATGGATAGCTCGGGGCGCTTGTTGAAGGATCGACGGGCGGATGTTCCGGGGCTGAGGCGAGGGTAGGGCGGTTTGGTGAAGATTGTTCCCTGGCCCAGGCCAGGTGCATCTCTGTTATCTGTTGTTTTAACCGGTCTACCTCTTCTTTCATGATTTGTAGCTCGGATTTTTCTTCCTCAAGACTCTTGCCGGAACTCGACATGCTTACTGTAACTGGTCCTTTGGATCTAGTACGGTAGTGATGGCTGGCCAGTATATTCTGTCAAACCAACTGCTAAACTTTCCGGAATACGCAACAAACTTGTTAGTTCACCGAGTTTGACAGATATGTTATAGCACGTTGGATGCAATGCACCTAACCAAATAACCCTTTCTACGTGTACTCTTTAACATGCGTCATTCCGGCCCTTTTCTTTTTCTTTTTCTTTTTCTTTTTCTTTTTTTTTTCTTTTTCGACTATCTTTGCAAGCCTTATTGTTATTTAGCCTTTGGATTCTTTTTCTTTCTTTTTAGTGGTGGTCGAATCTTATGTGGATTGCCTACGTATCACGACCCCGCGTGAATCAGACCGAGCGTAGTTCTTGTGACAAGAGTGTGGCAAAATTCAGTAACTTTTATATCAAATAAAACCGTGTAGTTACAAAACACGTCTTACAACAATCAGCAAAACAAAAGAAAAATGCTTGACTTGGGAAAGTAAAGAAAATGCCAACTAGCTTGACTCAACATTAAAAATACATTTTCACTCAAAAATCTAATGCCCTAAATTCCCTGGGGGCCCGCGAGGCATCATTCGGCCTTGCCGCAGGCCTTGGTGTGAGGCCCTTGTGCAGTTTCCTCAACTCTTCCATGATCCGATGAACATAACCCATAATTGAAGCGAAAAGGTCGGCGCGGGGCATTCGTTCACAAGCTAGGCACTTCATGGTGACATAGTGCCCGATTTCTCCAATTCTATCCTTGATCATGTCCCTTTCTCCGAGTAGCCGCTCTATTTGCTGGTTTTTCGCCCCCAATCTTCGAGCATTGTTGGTGACTTGATCTAGGAGCCTATCCACTTGTCCTTGCAGTCGGGCCATCAAATTGTGGCGGCGGTCGAGGTCTGCTCTGGCATCTTGGGCTTGCTTGAAAACCCGCTCCCTAAGGACAACATTTGCTTCCCTCAGGCTAGTGATGATATCAGTGTAATCTTCTTCCACCCGCTTTAGGTGAAGTGCATGTTGATGTGCCTCCTTTTCCCAGCTGGCACGGATCCTCGTTATTTGGGCTTTTGACTCGTCCAATTCTCTTTGGATGTCGGTGACTTGGCTTCTCAAACCCCTTATCAATTTTTCGTCGGCCCGACTCCTCGACCTGTCTGTCAGCATCTCTTTTCATTTGCTGGATTTGAGCTCTCAAGAAGTCATTTTCTTGTGCCAACTTCTTTTTGTCTCCTTCGTCGGTGGCGGCTTGCATGTTCTTCTCGAACTGAAGGTCCCGGACCTGCTGTTCTATCCTGCCAATCTTCGTCCTGTACCCCTCCTCCTTTGCTAACCAATCCCATTGTTCCCGTGAATCTTCCGTGAACTGTTGGACATGGGCTCTTTTAGAACATTTCCGACGAATCTGAAATCTTTTCCCGAACCACATGTTGTACTTTGGGTCCACCTCTCCCTTAGATAGTTCCCGGACCATGGTTTTAGGCTCAAGGAACCGACATTCGTGCCACGGCCTTCTAACCTTCTCTTCGGGGAAGACAACTCCCGGGCTCAACTCAATGGCGTACTTCCTTAGGTCTTGATCGGTAGGAATAACCCGAAACCTCCCTAGTTGACGTAATACACGGTGAGGGACATATGGTTGAACACTGCGGATCCCCATCAGAAGGATATAACACTCCTCGGCTGCCATATATATTACTTCAGTATCGGGTAACCACCCGAATGCCCATTCAATCCGATCGGCTTCTATTGAGCTCAGTCGTGCAAGCCATGCCTCGACGCCTTCAGGGAATACAGCACCCATCATCCGTTCTTCGAAACCCCTGATACAGTTTTTCCCGGTCAACCCATGGTTCATGTATTGTGTTCGGTGATGGAGGTGTTCTTGCATCCATAGTTGAAGTAACAGATTGCAACCTTGGAAGAAATTGCCCCCTTCTCGGCATACAGTCAAGGCTCGATAGATTTCGGACAAAACCAAAGGGACCACAGTGCTGGTAGCCTTTTTGATTGCAACATCGGCTATTCCTACCAGACTTATCTCTATCTTCTTATCTTCACGCGGACAAATCACAACCCCCAAGAATGTCGTTAGGAATGCTAGAATTCGTCTGGCCTCCCACTTGGTTCTATTCCCTGCGTGAGTCAGTCCAAGGTTTGACTCTTCAAAACCCCGAGGAGTGCCGTACCGTTGATATAAGAATTGAAGATCGTAATACCCTTTCAGCAGATCATCATTTTTCACCTTCCGACTAATGCTCAGCAGATCCAGAAACCCATGTGGAGATACCGGTCTTGGTGAGAGTAGGTATTGCCCTCTTAATTTCCCATTAAGTCCTGCATAGCCCGCAATTTCCTCTAATGTGGGCGTCAATTCAAAGTCAACAAAACGGAACACATTGCGGGTCGGATCCCAGAAAGATACCAGTGCCTTGATGATGTCTTCCCTTGGCTCAATATTCAACAGGTCAACCAAACCTCCCAAAATTCTCCCTACGACCTTTTTGCTACTGTCTTCCAAATCGTTCCACCATATACGGAGCTGTTGAGGGACCTCACTAAAGATTGAAAATGATTTATTCTGATTCGTGCTCATCCTGCACATTTATTAAGGTGATTTAAATAAGAAAAACAACTTTGTTTTGCTAAAAAATAAAAAATTAGTTTTCAATCACGGCCTTTCAACGTCTCGGGGACGAAGGCTTTTAAGGCTGTGGGGTAAATTGATCGAAATCAAAATTGACCCAAAGGTGGCCGTTTATACGAAATTAGCCTTCCGGCGTCCCTTTCGGGAACATTCGGCTATTTTTTAAAAACAGCGTCACCGACTTATTTAGTACAAAAGTTAGTTTTGATTTTTCGGCCATTTTTTCAAAGGTGAAGTTGGACCTGATGGAGGTTGCCTACGTATCTCACATCCAATGAGAATCAAACCCACGTAGTTCGGCTTTGACGAAGCAAACGACATCATTTATTTATTCATTTTACTAAAGGAAAACAAATAAGCTATTTCTATCTTAAGAACAAAACATATTTTTTTTTTCTTTTTTTTTTTTTTTTTATTTTTTTTTTCCTTATCTAAAGCCGGTCAGCATGCAAGTCTATAACAGATAAATGCGCAAGACAAACAGGATGCAGCAGGATAGTCTGTTCATTTCAGGTCACCTGTCCTAGACGGACCCAACCCCTGTGTTGAGTCCCCTAAGCCAAAATGCGACATGATGCAAATAGACGTTTCCTACTAGGGATCCGGCATGAAGCTTTGTTATTCTAGGTTCAAAACCTGGGTTTATCTGTTCTAGACTTGGCTTACCCGAGCGGACAGCTCGAGCCGAGGAGGAGGCAGCAACCCGGGAATACAGAAGCTTCACCGGTTTTGCAACTTATCCAAACCTCGTTCTAAAATGGGAATTAGACACTATACATAAAAGAAGTCACACGAAGTGCACCCTTCTTCATGATTTAGAAGACTCAGAGAGGAGATTGGTTCCGACACAATTTATATGTACAGTTCACAAAATATCAAAGCAGTAAAAACAACATTTTGCACATTGATGCCAACATGTAAAAGAATCAGATAATAAATATGCCAAATACAACAGTTATTCCGAGCTTGAATTCTAAAATATCATCCCCAGCAGAGTCGCCAGAGCTGTCACACCCCTTTTTTACGCACCCGCAAGGATGCAAAGAGTTTTTCCACTTAAAGGACAATCGAGATGGGATTTATTTTAATTACTTCAGAGTCGCCACTTGGGAGATTTTATGGTGTCCCAAGTCACCGGTTAAATCCCGAATCGAGGAAAAGAATGACTCTATTTAACGGTCCGCGAACCAGAAATCCGGGTAAGGAATTCTATTAACCCGGGAGAAGGTATTAGGCATTCCCGAATTCCGTGGTTCTAGCACGGTCGCTCAACTGTCGTGTTTGGCTTATCTACCTGCTTTTTACAATTATGTACTTAGTGCAAGTTAATACCCCTTTTACCACTTTTATTATTGGTTGTGATTTACGAAAGAGAAAGTTGCTTAAAAATATGCTTTCGAATCACGTCACATGAAATGCACCCGGATCCTCAACATATTCTTATTCAACATTTCGGGGTTTGGATTTGGGTCACATGAAATGCACACCCGTATTTAAAAAGGTAAAACTAAAATATGTGCCCGGATCGACTACTTATTTACACTGTTGAGAAAGGCGTGATATTCGTTAAGAAACGACGCATCTCGAAACCTAAGTATTTATATGTACATTTATGACGGCTATGTGATTAGTGTAACTATTGGGCGAGGCGTACCTTTGATTCAAATCTAAAGCGAACTACATCTCACCGTATCTTACTTAAGAGTTGATTCCAAATTACTTAAAACTTGCTACGAACCCCATCACATGAAATGCGCCTGTGGTTCTTAACATGCTTTGTTTACTCTTGCCCGAAATTGGGGTCGGGTCACATGAAATGCACCCCCGACTCTTTTAATCTAATTACGTCATTCCGTCGAGTAACAACTCCCTAGCTAATCTTGCTTTTAGCGTAAGGTCTAACGTTAACAGATTTGGAGATTACACACACGAGCAGAGAAGATTGAATAGAGATACAACGGACTAATTCAGGTTTACGTGCTTATCTAACGACAGTGTATTTTTGGCCTAGCTACACTTTTCCATAACCAAAACTAACAGTACAAGCTTAATTGGAGAATAACAGAATGTACTTAAACATAAGAACTTTAGGCGACTACATGTTTCAATAGACCTTATGCATAAGCTTCAAACTTCATTCTTTCGAACCAAGGAACTACAATAACAGAGGAGTGTACCTGGAATGCGGAAGAACAAGGAAGAGTGAGCAATGGCAATGCAGTAACAGTAGCAGGAGCAGTAACAACAACAGTAAACCAATCCAATAGACCAGCAACCAAATAGACCAACAGCCAACAAAATAATGAACCAACAGCACCAAATCAACCCAGCAGTATCAAACAACCAGCCAGCAATACAAACGACCAAGAGTAACAACACTATTGACCAAACAACACCAAATGAATACCACAGCAACAACCACTAATGGCAGCCCTCAACTAAACCAATAGCAGACACTAAACAGTGGCAGCAACCAAGTGAACCAGCAGCAATGAAGACACAACAACAACAACAATGTCTAACAACAACAACAAACCAGGCAGCAACCAAATAGGCCAACCAGCAACACAAACGACCAGCCAGCACAACAATGAAACAAACAGCAACAACCAACCCAGGCAACAACCAAATGGACCAACCAGCAATGCAAACGACCAAGAGAACAACAAAAGAGTGGCAGTGGAAACACAGTAGCAACACTGGACAAAAGAAGAACCAGCACTGGACCAAACAATGTGCACAACAACAACAACTAATGGCAGCACTCAACTACACCAAAGCAAACACTAGAACACAGCAGCAACCATCAATCGACCAGCAGCAGCATACACTCAACACACGAAACAGTCCAGAAGCCAATGAAACAGTAGCTTCT
>JASVEL010001843.1:0-200491 GCA_032618575.1 Nicotiana noctiflora
TGTGAGCACGTGATTTTTGCCCTATACGAGAATTACTCCCAAAATGTCAAAAATAAAAGAGTTTTTGTGTTTGTTTGCAATATTTGGGGATTACATGTTCTTTTTCTTATTTGTTCGCATTTGTGTGCCCGTGTCTATTTGTTTAAATTAATAAACAAAAATATATATACCAAATATGTTGCATTTATATTTGTAGGACTAGTTCCGTACTTAGAAATAGTTAAATTTATTTTTTACGAAAATGAGAAAATCATAAAAAATGTATTTTTCGCATTTCTTGTCATTTTAATGTACATTTGTAAGGATTCGGTATTTACTTATGTTAATTGTTAGTAAAATTAATTATATGTGTTACAAGTTAATCTGATTATATATATATATATATATATATATATATATATATATATATATATATATATATATATATATATATATATATATAATACAATATAAAGTTTAGTTTAGGAAATAACAAGGAAGGAAAATCGGAATTGGGCCATCTCCAGGCCAGCAAAACCAGGCCCAATGTAATTCACTACCCAATCCAATCCCTTACCCGGTTAAAACCCACCCCGTCGCCCCAAAACGAACCAATAGGATGATCTGGACCGTTGGATTCCATTGATCCAACGGCCCAAATTAAGTCGGGCATTTAATATACCCAAAACCCATTAACCCGTCTCACCAACCCGCCTTCACTTGACCAAGCGACCCCGTTTAGTTTTAATAGGATGATCTGGACCGTTGGTTCCCACCATCCAACGGCCCAGATCAAGTGATCAATTTTCAATATACCAAACACCCCCCAAACCCATTGTATCATTTCATTTCGCTCACCCGGTCCCCTTCAACCTCTCAAACACCCTAGCCGTCCACCACCGTGCGCCGCCTGCCGGAAATCACCTCACGGCGGTTCCGGTAGGCCAGTTGCCACCAAATTAACACCGTAGAATCTCCCAAGCCCCTCTACACAGATCTGGCAGTGGTTAGTTTCGAATGTTGCTCGAACGCTTCGAATATCAATTTGAAGTTCGCCGGAATTTGAACGTTCATCCCAAACCACTCCAAATTCACGCCAATCACTCCTCACACCTCCCTCACACCCCTACTAACCCTGGCTTAGCTCGAATCTTACCAGAAATGCTAAAGCCCTAAAGTCGAGCCTCAAGAACCCTAGAACCCAAAAATTAGAGATTTCGTCGAGTCAACGGTATTTGAAGGCAATAGACCTTAATTGGAGTGTTTTTCGTTTGAAAAACACTTCAATTAAAGTCCGTATACTTCTAAAGAGTGCAAACTCGAAGTCTTTGGAGCCGAGTCCGTCCAATTTTGATCTCTCTTCTTGAGGTATCCCATTTCTCATTCTCTTCCTTCTGTTTTGTTGTTGTGTTCATTATATTAATTTAGTTGTTCGTTTCTATCTGTTTTGTGTTTGATTTTAATCTTTTTTGCTTCTACACCGTAAGACCTTTTATTTGGTCATTCTTGATTTGCTTATATGTCGGAGTAGATTATGATATAGAAACACGAATTGGCTGTAAACGATACCGTCAAGTAGTAAATTCTGCATTTTTCATGTTTCTTTTGCCTGAGCATTTCGAATCACTAAGTCAATGATTGATTGTTCCTTATGTGAGTTATACGGATGCTGTCGATTAGTCTTGTAGGTCTTGTTTATTGGAGTTTTATGGCAGAAATTGACACTGTAAATCACATTGTGAATCACTGTTGGATCGAGTCTTTCTTTCTTTTGAACTATTGTTTTAATTAAGTGGTGAATTGGATATAGTTGTTGTTAGTTAAGAACTGAAGGGTGTAACTGATAGAGTGTAGTGCACATTAGGACTGCTGGTGGAACCTGCTGTACAACAGAGTTTCCCACCAATGTCCCCTGATTATTAATTTAAAAAAAAAGGCCCCATGCTTAGACATATTGTAGTGACAAAACCAGTGTCAGGGAGGCCAGGGAATATCATGGGCTAGGCAGAGAATATAATGGGCAAGGGTTTAGTTTAAGTGTGGCACCATTAGGAGTTGAAGTTCATAAAAGCTATATAGATAGAGGGACTGGCCGTGAGAGAGGATATAGACAGACATAGACACACATACATATATTAGACAGAGACATTGAGAGAAAGTTGGGAGAGTTTTGGAGAATTCTTCTTAGTGTTTGAATTCTGAACCAATTTTCATAAGGAGAGAACACAGGGGAGTTCTGGGACAAAAATAGAGATTTGGTGAGCCTGTGAGTAAGGAAAACAGTGAGAGGAGGATACATTGGAGAGCATTGGGAGATAGACAGACATACAAAAGAGAGAAAACAGAATAGGGATTCATTTTTGAGAAATAGAGAGCTGAGACATTAAGTTGAGATTTAGCCCTTAGAAGTTGAAAACAGATTCAACACCTGAGAGTATAAAGTTGAACATACTGTTCCATTGAACTCTTGTTCAATTTCAAGATCAAGTGGGTATCTGAGTTTGGTTATCACTGCTGGGGTATTACAAGTTGAAAAATCATTGCATAGATTGTTTGAAATCCTTATTTGTTGGTATTGGTGTGACTGTTTGGTTCTGCTACAATTGGTCCTGGGCTATTGACTGTTTGAATTGCATTTGGGTTGCTGTTTGGTGCACTGTTGCTTTGCTGTTGCTGGTGTTCATTGCTACTGCTGATTCTGTCCTCTCTTCATTATTTTCCAATTTTCCAGGTACACATTCCTATCAATGTAAATCCTATTGAATGAAAATGAAGCTGGGATTTGCAATTTTTGATCTATTCAGCTTGAGATTAATGTTGTAGTATTAGTAATTGTAGTTGTTGGTAGTAAATTTGGATGAATGTATATTTGGACAGTCATTTCTTCACTGCTAATAGTACCTGGACTGTTAAGTTGGTTCAATTCCGTTAATTTTTGCTTAGTTATGGATTCAGAGTTTGCAATAGTTAGATAATCTTGACAAACAACAGCTCATTTACCAACTAGGGGTTTTATTGTATTTTGAATCAATAGGTCTATTTAATTGGACTAGTTAGAATAGTTTTCCTGTAAACTTCGGTTGAATAACAGCTCGAAAGCTTGACTCATGATTTGTCCATTTGATTAAAGGTATTTTGCCAGAATAATAGTTAGAACATGTGTTCAAATCTAAATTAAAAAAACAGATTCATGAAAGTATGGATTTCATTCAAGTATTGGTTTATTAATGTGATATATATGGGCAATGCTTTCTATACTACTGCCGGACGCCAAAACAAAACATTAGGATCAATTTGGTTGGGCCGATAGATTTAAGATTGGGCCTTGAATGTTGTTATAAGTGGCCCAAATCTGAAATAGATAGTTTTAACTCATATGTCCGGATTATCAACTATAAGGAGCAAATTATATTTCAATTTAAAAACCAATAAGTAGAAAATATAGTTATGATAGGATTGGCCTTCAATAAAGTGAGATGAGCCTCGCCACACTAAATACACAATTGCGGGGCCCTCAAATTAATTGTCATAAAAAAAAAACTTAGACTCAGGAAGACCGTTTAGCGAATTTCACGGTCTTTCCCAAAGTTAACAACACGATAGTCTCTTTAGGAACGACTTTAATAAAATTACTTTCCTAAAAACGGGTGCGCATTTATGTGACCCAAATCTTACTCCCGGCGAAACTGAAATACATTAAAGTCACAGGCGTACCGGTTGCGGTGTGACTCGAGATGTGTTTTCGTGACGTCGCAATTCTTCTAAAATTGAAAAGCGAAACATTAAAAGCACATAGTTAAAATATATAAAGAAATCAGATAAAAACAAAAAATTGCAGTTGAGCGACCGTGCTAAAACCACGGAATCCGGGAGTGCCTAACACCTTCTCCCGGGTTAACAGAATTCCTTATCCAGGTTTCTAGTTTCGCAGACTGTATTACAGAGTCATAAATTTCCTCGGTTCGGGATTAAATCGGTGACTTGGGACACCATTATTTTCCCAAGTGGCGACTCCGAATAATTAAATAAATTGATCCCGTTCCGACTGTCCTTTAAGTGGAAAAACTCCTTCTCACTGATTATTATTATATCTCTTCTCGGGGTGTAGTATTAAACAGTGGCACATTTACATTTTACGCTATTTGCGGTGAAAAAAGGAGGTGTGACAGCTCTGGCGACTCTGCTGGGGAATAATACCCAGAACTTCGGTTCTGGGTTTAAGAATTCTAGCTCAGTTAAATTGTTGTTTTGTCTATATCTGATTTTATTACATTAATGTGCTACATGTCTACCGCTTTGATAATAGTTGCACTCTATATACAAACTGCTATATGTCTACCGCTTTGATATTGCGTGAACTGTATATAAAACTGTGCCGAAAACCCTTCTCTTCTTACCCCCGGGGATGTGCTTAATGGTTGAGACTCCCCATTCTGTTAGTGTCAATACCAAAAATAAGAAAAGAGGCAGGATAAGTTACAAAGCCGGACGATCCCGCGGGTCCCCTGTACGTAGCCCCCTCCTCAATCCGAGTTGTTTGCTCGGATACACAGTCTAGCATCAAAAAAAAAAGAAAAATCAGGATATTGAGCCTAAATTAGGACGATTATTTGCATCATGTTTTGACTTAGGGGACTCAACACAGGGGTTGGGTCCCTCTAGGACAGGTAACCAGATATAGTATGACCTCGTATGAGCATTTCGCATGTTGCATTTATTTGTCCTGGACTAGCATGCTGACCTACTTTTAAACGTCGAAGAATATAATAAAAGAAAAAGAAAAGAAGGTGTAAATAAAAATAATAAGAAAATAAAAAAATAATAATAATAAAAATAAAAATATTTCTGTTATTTTTTGAAAAGGTTTTGTAAAAAGGATTGTCTTATTACGAATTCAATTTTGAAAAAAAAAACAAAAGAGTGTTATTTTAAAATAGCTCGTCCATTGATTGAACTACGCTGGTTTGATTTCACCGGATGTGAGATACGTAGGCAGCCTTTAACATGTCCAACTTCCCTATATTTCAAAATAAGTTTTTAAAAAGAAGAAATAATGACGGAATGTTTAACTTTTCCTCAAAGACCACTTTTTATCAGTCTTAATATTTTGACCAGTCAATTCCTGTGGCCCGGTCTCTTTTAAAAGAAAAAGATATGTTTTTTGCTTGGGTCAAATCAAGATTTTTCTTTTGTCTAAAAACTACCTTAATAAATGTGCAGAATGAGCACGAGTCAGAATACAACCGAAGCTATCATAAATAAGGTCCCCTTAAGTTTGCATATGTGGTGGAACGACTTGGGCGAGCAAGGACAAGACGCGGTTAAGCTATACCTAGGGAATCTAGTGGGGCTACTAAATATTTCCCCGAGAGGAGACATCATACGAGCCCTGATCTCATTCTGGGATCCAGCACACAATGTGTTCCACTTTTCAGACTTTGAACTCACACCAACATTGGAAGAATTGGACGGATATATCGGAAGACCAAAAGTCCCTATGAGGGAACAATATCTCATTGCACCAAGGGTAGTGACAGTACATAGGTTTTTGGATACCGTGAAAATCCGCAGAACTGTACACAACCCAGACTTATCAGAGGGGTTCTGCACTTTAGCATTTCTATATGACAAATATGGTCATTATGGGGGTTTCAACAAACACAAAAGCAAAATCGGCAGTGGAGAAAACCAGTCAAAATGGGAAGAGCATAGACGCATCGCCTTCATGATAGCTTTCCTAGGTTCATTGATATTTCCCGGAAAGGACGGGAATATCAACATACATGTGGCAGGGGTCGTCAGCACTTTGATGAAACAAGACAATAGTACTTTGGCTCCCATGATAATATCAGATATCTCTCGTGCACTCACTATTTGCAAAGCTGGAGGGGTCTTCTTTGAAGCTTGCAATGTATCGCTCCAAATGTGGATGATCGATCACTTATGTCGTCGCCCGCAGTTTATGAGGTATAGTTTATCGGAGAAAACCTGTATAGAAGAATTCCCTACAAGGGTCGAGGGATATGATTTGCCAGAGGGGATTAGCGGATGGATACGACTTTTGCGTTTGATTCCAGCCAGCGAGATAGAATGGACATTTGGTTGGCTACCCGTGGACGAAGTCATATATGCATCGGCCACGGAATCATATTTATTACTAATGGGCCTCAACAGCATCCAGCCCTACGCACCATGTCGAGTATTGAGACAGTTGGGACGATGCCAAATAATCCCAAAAGAAGAAGACCTCAGCCCACATGTGGTCGAAATTGGACCGGGAGGACAGTTCCCTGAAGCGTTGGTCCGAAAGATTTGGAGTGAATGTCAAACATTGAAGATAGGCACTCGGGTGCGAGATCGAGCCCGAGGCGAAGTATCGCCAGAATACCCTGCATGGTATAGCAGAGAACTGGAGCATCAAAGGCCCACAAAAAGGCCCCACCTCAGGGAGTTTGCTGAAGCGTCACAAGAACAATGGGACTGGTTGGCCAAAGAAGAAGCTTATAGAACAAATATTAGCAAGATAGAGCAACGGACCCAAGAGCTCCAATTTGAAAAGGATATGCAAGCTGCCGCCAACGAAGGAGATAAAAAGAAGTTGGCACAAGAAAATGACTTTTTGAGAGCTCAAATCCAGCAAATGAAAAGAGATGCTGACAGACAGTTGAGGAGTCGAGCAGACGAAAAATTGATAAAGGGTTTGAGAAACCAAGTTGCCGATGTCCAAAGAGAATTGGAAGAATCGAAGACCCAAACAATGAGGATCCGTGCTAGCTGGAGAAAGGAGGCACATAAACATGCACTTCACCTACAACGGGTGGAAGAAGAGTACGCTGAGATCATCACTAATCTAAGGGAAGCAAATGTTATCCTTAGGGAGCGGGTTTTCAAGCAAGCCCGGGATGCCAGAGCAGATCTCGACCGTTGCCACAATTTGATGGCCCGACTGCAAGAACAAGTGGATAGGCTCTTAGACCAAGTCACCAACAATGCTCGAAGATTGGGGGCGAAAAACCAACAGATAGAACGGCTACTCGGAGAAAGGGACATGATCAAGGATAGAATTGGAGAAATCGGGCATTATGTCACCATGAAGTGCTTAGCTTGTGAACAAATGCCCCGCACCGCCCTTTTCGCTTCGGTTATAGAATATGTTCATCAGATCATGAGAAAGTTAAGGGGACTACACATGGACCTCACACCAAGGCCCGCAGCAAGGCCGAACGATGCCTCGCGGGCCCCCAGGAATTTAAGAGCACTAGACTGTTGATTAAAAGATGTATTTTGAAATATTGAGTCAAGCTGGTTGGCATTTTATTTTCTTTTTTCGAGTCAAGCATTTCTTTTATTTTGTTGATTATTGTAAGACAGGTTTTGTAACCATAAGAGTTTTGATATAAGAATTCCAGAATTTTGCCACAATCTTATTATTAGAACTACGCTCGGTCTGATTCACGCGGGGACGTGATACGTAGGCAATCCACATAAGATTCGACCACCACTAGAAAGAAAGGAAAAGAACATGAAGGTTAATAACAATAAGGCTTTCAAGGATAATTGAAAAAGGAAAAAAAGAAAAAAAGAGAATGGGAAGATCAATGAAAAAAGAGATACACAACTGATAAAAAGCCGGGATGACGCATGCGGTAAGAAGTAAAGACATGATAGAAATGGTTAAACTACCTAGGTTCATTGCATCCCAACGTGCGATAACATATCTGTTAAACTCTCAAAACTAACAAGTTTGTTGCATTTCCAGAGATTTTTAGCAGTTAGCTTGTTAGAGCGTACTGGCCAATTACCATTACCAGACAGGATTAAAAGGTCCAATCCCAAAGACCATGTCTAGTTCAGATAAAAGCATTGAAGAAAAGAAGTCAGAGATGCAGACAGTGAAAGAAGAGGTAGATCGGTTGAAACAGCAGATAACAGAGATGCACCTAGCCTGGGCTAGGGGACAGTCTTCACCAAACCTCCCTACTCTCGCATCAGCTCCAGAACATCCACCCCTTGATCCTTCGACAAGCGCCCCACTCTATCCATACTATCAAGGGGAAAACCCTTATGCCACCCAAGTCCCACGAGCCAAACAAAATCCTCCTCCGGTCACCCCTGTTTTTGTGGCACCCCCACCTGCTACTCTACAAAAGTCGTCCGGTGAGCCGCATGTTCAAATCCATGACAATCCTTACTATCCTCCCGAGCCTACCTTTAGGGCTCCTGAACCGCCTCCACACACCCCTCACTGGGATAACCCGGCAGAACCGGAAAAGCACTTCCAAAGTTCGGAACATGAGGAAGTTATTAGAAAAGTTAAAAGCATGGAGCAGTCCTTCAGGAATATGCACGGTTTGGGCAACCAGGTCAGTGTCGCTTACAAGGATCTGTGTCCATTCCCAGATGTCCAATTGCCGGTCGGGTTCAAAATGCCCAAGTTTGACCTATACGAGGGGCATGGTGATCCAGTAGCCCATCTTCGAGGGTTTTGTAGTAAAATACGAGGAGCCGGAGGACGAGACGAGATTCTGATAGCTTACTTCGGTCAGAGTTTGGGGGGATCTGCACTAGAGTGGTACACTAGGCAGGATCCCAGCAGATGGTTTACATGGGATGATTTGGCTCAAGCATTCATTGGCCAGTTCCAGTACAATCTTGAAATAGTCCCGGACCGCTTATCATTGCTAAAGTTAGAAGAAGAAACCCGCCGAAAGTTTCAGAGAATTTGGTTTCCGCTGGAGGGAACAAGTAGCAAGGGTAGATCCGCCTATGAGAGAGAACGAGATGGTGAATTACTTCCTGCAGACACTGGAGCCAACCTATTTCGGACATCTGGTGACGTCCGTGGGTAAGTCATTCACTGAGGTGATAAAGATGGGGGCTATGATCGAGGAAGGCTTGAAAGCCAACAAGATCATGAGCTACTCAGCATTGAAAGCCACCACCCAAGCTATTCAAAGTGGTACCGGAGGAGTGCTTGGGAAAAAGAGGAAAGAAGAAGTCACGGCAGTCGAGTCCGAAACATGGTTCAGAAACAGAGGCCCCGCACCCCAGTATAACCCGCCACAGCCTCACCACCAAAATTACCTCCACAATCCATACAACTACCCGCAACACTACTATCCGGCACCTGATCCCCATTTCACTGTCCATCATGCTCAGTCATATGCCGCACCTCCCGTCCATGCACCATGGCATGCACCAAACCCGCAAAACAATTACCCACCCCCAAGAGCCTACAGAAACCCCACGGGCGCGAGTTTTCGTCCGAACCAAGCATTCAAGAGCGACAGGGCGCCAAGGCCAAAGACTTTCACTCCATTGGGAGAGTCTTACACCAGTCTGTTCCATCGATTGAAGCAAGTTGGGTTGCTAAATCCGGTTGAGGCTAAGCTGCCAAACCCTCTTCCAAAGAATTTGGATCATTCAATAAATTGTGCATATTGTTCAGGATGTCCGGGGCATGACACAGAAAAGTGTTGGAGGTTGAAAACAACTATCCAGGAACTCATCGACACTCGCAGGATTGAGGTCCAGACTCCAGCAGAACCCGACATCAACCGAAATCCACTCCCAACTCATCGTGAGACCAACATGATCGAGCTGGTACGGGTAGAAGAGGGAAAGGAGAAAGCCTCTCAGACTGTAATGATGATCAAGTCTAGTGGGGTAGGAATGAAAAAGGGGCCAAACCTTGATGGGTCACTCATTTGCAAGAAGGACGTACAAGAGGGGTTGGAAGCAGAAAGGGGAAATGCAAGCGAAGTACCGGTGAGGCCGGGGGGAGCAAGAATAGTTGTACCAGGGGTAGCAACCAAACCCGTCTTGACGGTAGCAGGTGTTCGAGTGGATCCTTTCATCATCAAGCCAGCAATACAGTTGCCAATAGCTGATAGCAGAGCTATTCCATGGAATTATGATCGGATTACGACAACCTACAAAGGAAAGGAAGTGAAAGAGGAAGTTTGTGAAGCGCAAGGTTTGACCCGCTCGGGGAGGTGTTTTGCCCCTGCGGAATTGAGGAAGACCACTCCGGCAACATTGAAAAAGCCGGTAACTGACGAAGAGGCAGAAGAATTCCTGAAAAAGATGAAGCTACATGATTATTCTGTCCTAGAACAGCTGAAGAAAACCCTCGCGCAGATCTCATTGCTATCCTTGTTGATACATTCTGAAGAACATCGGCAAGCTTTGATGAAAGTTTTGAATGAGGCCCATGTACCCGATAAAATCTCTGTGAGTCATTTGGAAAAGATCACCAATAGGATCTTCGAAGCGAACCGGATCACCTTCACCGATGATGAGTTGCCTGAGGAAGGCACCGAGCACAATAAGGCTTTATATCTCACGGTAAAGTGTGAGGAGTCGGTGGTTACCAAAGTCCTAGTCGACAATGGGTCCAACGCGAATATTTGTCCTCTCTCTACACTAAACAAGTTGAAAGTGGATATCGGCAGGATACGCAAGAACAACATATGTGTCCGAGGGTTTGATGGAGGAGGCAAGGCGTCGGTCGGGGACATAATGTTAATCTTGACAATCGGACCAGTGGAGTTCACCATGGAATTCCAGGTGCTGGACATGGTAGTGTCATATAACCTTCTGATAGGGCGACCGTGGATCCATGCCGCAAAAGCAGTTCCATCCAGCCTCCACCAACTAGTCAAGTTTGAGTGGGACCAACAGGAGATCGTAGTCCATGGAGAGAATGATCTACAACCAGGCACCATCGTCCCCTTCGTTGAGACAGAAGAGGATGTTGGGCCATGGGTATACCAGATCTGCGATGTGGTATCCGCCAACCGAGTTCCAGAAGGGGAATGCATTCCCAATGACAGAATAATTACTGCAGACGTCATGGTGGCTCATGAAATGTTGAGAAACGGTTTCATACCCGGCAAAGGTTTAGGTGCATCTCTGCAAGGAATTATACAACCGGTATCAGTGGTCGAAAACTTAGGAACCTTCGGCTTGGGATTCAAGCCAACATCGGAGGACATCCGGCGAGCCAAGAGGAGTAAGCAGAAGACATGGGTGCTCCCGAAGCCGGTTCCACGCCTTTCCCAATCTTTTGTCAGGTCCGGAGCAAGAGGACATCCAACGACAAAGATTCCCGGTCCTATGGTTAGGCCAGACGAAGAGTTCTTAAGAAAATTCGAGGACCTATTCGCAGATGTATGCATGCTAGAGGATGGCGAAGGATCCAGCCATGCCGAGATACAGCTTGTGGGATCGAAAGCAAAATTGAATAATTGGAAGGCTACTCCTCTCCCTATCCGGAAGGAGTTTTGGTAGTTTTTTTTGGATTGTTTTCTTTCGAAATTTTGTGTTGGGGTTGTCCCGGAGTAAAATCCGTTTGTTTTAGTTCATTTTGATTTGAGTTTGCAAGCTTGTTTTTACTTGTACTGTTCCCATTAATGAAATTTTGTTCCCTTCATGTCTAATTTTGTTTATTTTCCTTCTTTTTGCTTTTCTGAGCAGCTTTCTTTCAACTGATTTTAATGATATGGCGTGCTTAAAGATTAATCAACCCAGTCTAGAAAGTCAATCTGGTTTGGAAATAATAACGCATGAAATAAGAGGTGACGAGAGTGAATCGGAATACGGCGATGATGAAGCCGTAGAAGAAATCGGTGAAGAATTAAGTCACTTCGAGGAAAAACCCAAACCAAATTTAAATGATACCGAGGTTGTTAATCTGGGGGGCACAGATGACGTCAAAGAAACCAGAATAAGTGTCCATATTGAACCCAACTTGAGAGAAGAGTTGATCAAAACCCTCATGGAGTTTAAAGACATTTTCGCATGGTCGTACGACGATATGCCAAGACTCAGCACTGATCTAGTGGTTCACAAATTGCCCACTGACCCGGCATGTCCTCCCGTCAAGCAAAAACTGCGGAAATTCAAGACGGAGATGAGTGTAAAGATCAAGGAGGAAGTAACCAAGCAGTTGCAGGCGAAAGTCATTCGTGTCACTCGATACCCTGAATGGTTGGCTAACATAGTACCGGTGCCAAAGAAAGACGGAAAGATCATAGTATGCGTGGACTACCGCAATCTCAACAAGGCGAGTCCTAAGGATAATTTCCCGCTTCCCAATATCCATATCCCGATTGATAATTGCGCCGGACGTGAAATCGGATCCTTTGTGGACTGCTACGCGGGATATCATCAGATCTTGATGGATGAAGAGGACACAGAAAAGATGGCTTTTATCACACCGTGGGGGACTTATTGCTACCGGGTGATGCCGTTCGGTTTGAAGAACGCAGGGGCAACATACATGAGGGCGATGACTACGGTATTCCATGACATGATACACAAGGAAATTGAAGTGTACGTGGATGATGTGATCATAAAATCTAGACGTCAAGAAGACCACGTTGCCGACCTCAGGAAGTTCTTTCAAAGACTTCGAAGATATGATATCAAGCTCAATCCGGCCAAATGCGCATTCGGAGTTCCATCGGGAAAGTTGCTAGGATTCATCGTCAGCCGACGGGGCATTGAGTTGGACCCATCCAAAATCAAGTCCATTCAGGAGCTACCCCCGCCAAAGAATAAAACAGAGGTAATGAGTTTGTTGGGAAGGTTGAATTACATCAGTAGGTTTATTGCCCAGCTTACGGCAACATGTGAACCCATATTCCGTCCGTTGAAGAAAGACGCCGCGATAGAATGGACGACAGAATGTCAGGAAGCGTTCGACCAAATCAAAGGGTATCTGTCAAACCCACCCGTACTAGTTCCGCCCGAACCGGGTAGACCCCTGATTCTTTATCTAACGGTCTTGGAGAATTCGTTCGGCTGCGTACTGGGGCAACACGATCTTACTGGCCGAAAGGAACGGGCCATTTACTACCTCAGTAAGAAATTCACGGTCCACGAGGTTAAGTACACTCATTTGGAAAAGACATGTTGCGCCTTGACTTGGGTAGCCCAAAAGCTGAAACATTATTTGTCTTCTTACACCACTTACCTCATTTCGCGTTTGGATCCATTGAAGTATATTTTTCAGAAACCTATGCCTACAGGGAGGTTAGCAAAATGGCAAATACTACTTACAGAGTTCGACATCATATATGTGACAAGGACGGCTATGAAAGCTCAAGCCCTAGCCGATCACTTAGCTGAGAATCCTGTCGATGACGGATACGAACCTTTGAGGACGTATTTTCCGGATGAAGAAGTATTGCAAATTGATGGGTTGGAATTAACCGAGGATCCAGGGTGGAAGCTTTTCTTCGACGGAGCGGCGAACGCAAAAGGAGTCGGAGTAGGGGCTGTGCTTATCTCTGAAACAGGACATCATTATCCTGTTACTGCTCAACTGTGTTTTCATTGTACCAACAATATGGCTGAGTACGAAGCATGTATCTTAGGGTTACGATTAGCGGTGGACATGGATGTACAGGACGTCTTGGTCTTGGGAGACTCGGACCTTCTAGTACATCAGATTCAGGGAGAATGGGAAACCAGAGACTTGAAACTTATCCCGTATCGCCAGTGTTTGCATGATCTGACCAAGCACTTTCGATCAGTAGAATTCAGGCACATCCCAAGGATGCATAATGAGGTTGCCGATGCTCTAGCTACTTTGGCGTCAATGTTACATCACCCGGACAAGGTTCGTGTCGATCCGTTACATATTCAGGTTCGGAATCAACATGCTTATTGTAATATGATAGAGGAAGAGATGGATGGTGAGCCATGGTTTCATGATGTCAAAGAATACCTCAGGTTAGGAATATACCCGGAGCAAGCAACTGGAGATCAAAAGAGAGCTATTCGGCGATTGGCGAACGGATTTTTCCTTAGTGGAGGGGTGCTGTACAAAAGAACCCCAGATTTGGGATTGTTGCGATGTATAGATGCAAGTCAAGCCACAACAGTGATGACGGATATACACTCCGGAGTTTGTGGACCACACATGAGCGGATACGTATTGGCAAAGAAGATTCTTCGAGCAGGATATTACTGGCTCACGATGGAGCGTGATTGTATAAGTTTCGTGCGAAGATGCCATCAGTGTCAGATACACGGAGATTTGATTCATTCTCCGCCGACCGAATTGCATACAATGTCAGCACCATGGCCGTTTGTTGCATGGGGTATGGATGTTATTGGACCTGTAGAACCTGCGGCTTCCAATGGTCATAGGTTCATTCTGGTAACGATCGATTATTTTACCAAGTGGGTGGAGGCCAAAACCTTCAAATCGGTGACCAAGAAGGCGGTGGTGGATTTCGTACATTCCCACATCATCTGCAGGTTTGGAATTCCAAAGATAATCATCACAGATAACGGTGCCAATCTTAACAGCGGATTGATGAAAGAGGTATGTCAACAGTTCAAGATTACACACCGAAATTCCACACCATATCGTCCCAAAGCAAATGGTGCGGTTGAGGTAGCAAACAAGAATATAAAGAAGATATTGAGGAAGATGGTAGAAGGGTCTAGGCAATGGCATGAAAAGTTACCATTCGCACTGTTAGGTTATCGCACTACCGTCCGGACTTCGGTAGGTGCAACTCCTTACTTGTTGGTGTACGGGACTGAAGCAGTAATACCAACAAAAGTTGAAATCCCATCCCTCCGAATTGTCGCCGAAGCCGAGATTGACGACGACGAGTGGGTCAAAACCCGATTAGAGCAATTGAGCTTGATCGATGAAAAGAGATTGACAGCAGTATGTCATGGCCAATTGTATCAAAAGAGAATGGCGAGAGCATATAACAAGAAGGTACGTCCCGGGAAATTTGAAGTGGGACAGCATGTGCTGAAGAGAGTTCTACCACATCAAGCCGAAGCGAAAGGCAAGTTCGCTCCAAATTGGCAGGGACCATTTGTTGTGACTAGAGTATTATCCAACGGCGCACTATGCCTAACTGATATTGAGGGAAGATGCACTGATATGGCTATCAATTCTGATGCAGTCAAGAGATATTATGTGTAATTCTTTAATGCATTTGTCAACGTTTGGTCTCGTTTGTTTGTAGTTGGCGTTTTTCGGAGAATGAAATGACAGAGGCAATTTTTTCTACTCCCCAAACACTTCAACCCTTGTTTCCCCCTTTTGAGCCTTAATTATTCCTTCATATACCCTCTTTCGGAATCATCAAGGAAAATGTGTAACAAAATAGAAAAAGAAACAAAGAAAGGATACAAGAAAAAGTGAACTACGTTCGACCTGATTCCTCAAGAAGGATACGTAGGCGCCACACGGCTCGGTCATAATAAAATAGAAATCAAAGATTCCCCAAGCAACAAAACATGGGCAGAAGTCATTGTTTCGTTTAAAAAGATAGTGTGGATTCCGAAAGTTGTAATGAGCTAACCGTTGAGGTTAAACCCCTTTTCTTTAGCCTCACGCACAGAAACCACATTAAGGACCAAAAAAGACCTCTCGATCATTATTTGGGAAATGCCAAGTCATGCGAATGAAACTACGAATGACACTTCAATCCTCGACTGAATCCAGAACTCACAAGCTGAAAAGGTTAGCCCTTTTAAGGAAATTCCATGGATAATACCCCAGCCCACCGCATGGAAAGAAAAGGAAATGAGAGAGTCTTAACGGTGAAAACCCTCGCGGGCACCTTAAGGCGAAGAAGGCTGAGAGAAATAAAATGAGAGAGTCTTACGGTGAAAACCTTCACAGGCACCCTAAGGCGACGGGAGGTCGAGGGAAGCGAGAGAATCTCATTAGTGAAAACCCTTTGAAGGGCACTATGAGGTGACAAGGCGAGATGGTTACAAGATGTCTACATGAGACAAAGTTGGGACATTCGTTTGCTTCTAGCAAAACGCGGCCATCAGAAAGTGATTGACATAAATAGACTGGGTAGATTAATCTCAAAGGCGCGGCATAACCATTGGATCAGTTATACATTCAGATAAGTTTTTCAATTTTGAGTTCAGAAAAGTTTTCCCTTTCTTTTATCATTCGCGGTCAGCATTCTTGTTCTATCATTTCTTCCTTTTCTTTTGTTTTCGAAAATCGACTTTTCAAAACTTACTACCAAGTCTCCCAAAGCGGTACAATGAAGATGAATAGGCGTGGAACGAGGCAATAAGGCAAAAGTCATTTTGATATTAAGACTGGAACGACAGATTGATTGGAAGGTTCACAGGAATTATAGAGTACGAGGGACACATATTGCACATCCGGAAGATGATTTCTCACAACAGATCATCAACTAAAAGGGTCGGATCAAACTGAAGGTTGGAATAAAAGGGAGAGATGAGAGACCATCTGTGGAAAGAGCATCATCCCCAGCAAGTGTCAACGTCATCCCCAAAAGTTCGAGGGGGGCCAAGCAGCTGAAAGAGAAAAGGGAAACTGCCCTAACAAGAGTGGCACGACCACTCGCTGCGTTTCGAAACTAACAATTTTTCTTTGATTTAAAGCAGGAAAAGAGGGTTCGTCGGCGGAAAAGCATGCCACGTAGAAGGTCATCAAACTGGGGCAGAAAATTTTCTCCGATTGCGAAAATTTTCTTGAAAGCAAAACACCCGGTGGATAAGGATAGAAAACAACACGAGATTTCGGGAAATGCCCGTTCCGAGCAGAATAGTATTGAAAGAGGCCAGACAACACGAGGGGTGATCTTTGAGCCTGGTATCATCCCCAGCAGTTGTTGGAAAATGAAACACCAACTCCAAGATTCCCCCCAGCAGCATTATATCCCATAAGTTCTTCAAGGAAGCAAAAGCGTGAGTCCCGGAGGAGGTCCGGGAAGAAGGAAAAGGAAAAGGGGTCCCCCGCCAGCTAATGACATTTCAACCCCCGGCGAGTCCGAGAGAGAACGAAGGGTGAAGGAAATAGAAAAAGAGGAAGCAAGGAAGTACTTCCCCGGTAGCATCATCCCCAGCAGGTGAGTAAACAGTTCCGAAGATATCTCCAGCAGCCAAAAGAAAAGTAACACGACCTCGTGGGAAAGAAATTTCAAGACAAGGTAATTCAGAAGAAAAGGGTGGCCCAAGAGACGATGCAGGAAGAAGAAAATGGTACAGGAAACAAAGGAAGGCGATAAGGATGGGATGAAATTAGTGAGTTGTAGTTGAAGTCGGGGAGCCCGCCTGAAGAATGGAGTGGCGATTTAATTTTGAAGTTGTAGTTGAAGTTAGGGAGCCCGCCTGAAGAATGGAGTGGCGATTTATTTTAAAGTTGTAGTTGAAGTCAGGGAGCCCGCCTGAAGAATGGAGTGGCGATTTATTTTTAAGTTGTAGTTGAAGTCGGGGAGCCCGCCTGAAGAATGGAGTGGCGATTTATTTTAAAGTTGTAGTTGAAGTCAGGGAGCCCGCCTGAAGAATGGAGTGGCGATTTATTTTAAAGTTGTAGTTGAAGTCAGGGAGCCCGCCTGAAGAATGGAGTGGCGATTTATTTTAAAGTTGTAGTTGAAGTCAGGGAGCCCGCCTGAAGAATGGAGTGGCGATTTATTTTAAAGTTGTAGTTGAAGTCAGGGAGCCCGCCTGAAGAATGGAGTGGCGATTTATTTTAAAGTTGTAGTTGAAGTCAGGGAGCCCGCCTGAAGAATGGAGTGGCGATTTTATTTTGAAGTTGTAGTTGAAGTCAGGGAGCCCGCCTGAAGAATGGAGTGGCGATTTATTTTGAAGTTGTAGTTGAAGTCAGGGAGCCCGCCTGAAGAATGGAGTGGCGATTTATTTTAAAGTTGTAGTTGAAGTCAGGGAGCCCGCCTGAAGAATGGAGTGGCGATTTATTTTAAAGTTGTAGTTGAAGTCAGGGAGCCCGCCTGAAGAATGGAGTGGCGATTTTATTTTGAAGTTGTAGTTGAAGTCAGGGAGCCCGCCTGAAGAATGGAGTGGCGATTTATTTTGAAGTTGTAGTTGAAGTCAGGGAGCCCGCCTGAAGAATGGAGTGGCGATTTATTTTGAAGTTGTAGTGGAAGTCAGGGAGCCCGCCTGAAGAATGGAGTGGCGATTTATTTTTGAATTTGGTTGAGGAAAGCGGTTGAGTATAACGGAAATCCCCGGCATGAATCCAAGTTCGTAATCAAAAGGAAGGCAACAAGGATCAGAAAGATGGGTCCAGACTTCGAAGGAGAATAGTTCGACGATCGCAAAGAAAGGACCAATGGTCGGAGTTCGGCAATCAAGATAGGCCGAGATAACAATTGTCAGAGGAGAAGAAGCATGTGAAGAAACATCAGAGCCAGCAGGACGGCAAGGAACATGACAAGATCAAGTTAAAAGGATTGATAAGAATTTGCAGTACTGTAACTTAGTCTAGCTTCTTATTTTTGTTTAGCACGGTGTAATAAGGAGATCGGTTAAGCAGTGGCAACAGCAGCAACAGCAGTAACAGCAAGATCACAGCAGTCATGGTAGTCCCAGCTACCAAAACTTCCCGAACTACATTGACCTGATTCCCTTTTAGCCAGGGATATGTAGGAGACCTTCGAAGCAAGGTTCGGTCAAACTTTTCCAAAAAATGCTTCATACGGAGTGCTTGAACGGGCAAGAATCGCTCGTATCCGCTCACTTATCTTTGCACGAAAACTCTTCATGTTTCCGCGCAAAGAGGGGCAGCTGTGAGCACGTGATTTTTGCCCTATACGAGAATTACTCCCAAAATGTCAAAAATAAAAGAGTTTTTGTGTTTGTTTGCAATATTTGGGGATTACATGTTCTTTTTCTTATTTGTTCGCATTTGTGTGCCCGTGTCTATTTGTTTAAATTAATAAACAAAAATATATATACCAAATATGTTGCATTTATATTTGTAGGATTAGTTCCGTACTTAGAAATAGTTAAGTTTATTTTTTACGAAAATGAGAAAATCATAAAAAATGTATTTTTTCGCATTTCTTGTCATTTTAATGTACATTTGTAAGGATTCGGTATTTACTTATGTTAATTGTTAGTAAAATTAATTATATGTGTTACAAGTTAATCTGATTATATATATATATTATATATATATATATATATATATATATATATATATATATATATATATATATATATATATAATACAATATAAAGTTTAGTTTAGGAAAAAACAAGGAAGGAAAATCGGAATTGGGTCATCTCCAGGCAAGCAAAACCAGGCCCAATGTAATTCACTACCCAATCCAATCCCTTACCCGGTTAAAACCCACCCCGTCGCCCCAAAACGAACCAATAGGATGATCTGGACCGTTGGATTCCATTGATCCAACGGCCCAAATTAAGTCGGGCATTTAATATACCCAAAACCCATTAACCCGTCTCACCAACCCGCCTTCACTTGACCAAACGACCCCGTTTAGTTTTAATAGGATGATCTGGACCGTTGGTTCCCACCATCCAACGGCCCAGATCAAGTGATCAATTTTCAATATACCAAACACCCCCCCAAACCCATTGTATCATTTCATTTCGCTCACCCGGTCCCCTTCAACCTCTCAAACACCCTAGCCGTCCACCACCGTGCGCCGCCTGCCGGAAATCGCCTCACGGCGGTTCCGGTAGGCCAATGGCCACCAAATTAACACCGTAGAATCTCCCAAGCCCCCTCTACACGGATCTGGCAGTGGTTAGTTTCGAATGTTGCTCGAACGCTTCGAATATCAATTTGAAGTTCGCCGGAATTTGAACGTTCATCCCAAACCACTCCAAATTCACGCCAATCACTCCTCACACCTCCCTCACACCCCTACTAACCCTGGCTTAGCTCGAATCTTACCAGAAATGCTAAAGCCCTAAAGTCGAGCCTCAAGAACCCTAGAACCCAAAAATTAGGGATTTCGTCGAGTCAACGGTATTTGAAGGCAATAGACCTTAATTGGAGTGTTTTTCGTTTGAAAAACACTTCAATTAAAGTCCGTTTACTTCAAAAGAGTGCAAACTCGAAGTCTTTGGAGCCGAGTCCGTCCAATTTTGATCCCTCTTCTTGAGGTATCTCATTCCTCATTCTCTTCTTTCTGTTTTGTTGTTGTGTTCGTTATATTAATTTAGTTGTTCGTTTCTATCTGTTTTGTGTTTGATTTTAATCTTTTCTGCTTGTACACCGTAAGACCTTTTATTTGGTCATTCTTGTTTTGCTTATATGTCGGAGTAGATTACGATATAGAAACACGAATTGGCTGTAAACGATACTGTCAAGTAGTAAATTCTGCATTTTTCATGTTTCGTTTGCCTGAGCATTTCGAATCACTAAGTCAATGATTGATTGTTGTTCCTTATGTGAGTTATACGATTAGTCTCGTAGGTCTTGTTTATTGGAGTTTTATGGCAGAAATTGACACTGTAAATCACATTGTGAATCACTGTTGGATTGAGATATTCTTTCTTTTGAACTGTTGTTTTAATTAAGTGGTGAATTGGATATAGTTGTTGTTAGTTAAGAACTGAAGGGTGTAACTGATAGAGTGTAGTGCACATTAGGACTGCTGGTGGAACCTGCTGTACAGCAGAGTTTCCCACCAATGTCCCTTGATTATTGATTTTAAAAAAAGGGCCCCATGCTTAGACATATTGTAGTGACAAAACCAGTGTCAGGGAGGCCAGGAATATCATGGGCTAGGCAGAGAATATAATGGGCAAGGGTTTAGTTTAAGTGTGGCACCATTAGGAGTTGAAGTTAAAAAAGCTATATAGATAGAGGGACTGGCAGGGATAGAGCATATACAGAGAGATAGACACACATACAGATTCGGGAGACAGAAAGATTGAGAGAAAATTGGGAGAGTCTTGGAGAATTCTTCTTAGTGTTTGAATTTTGAACCAATTTTCATAAGGAGAGAACACTGGGGAGTTCTGGGACACAAATAGAGATTTGGTGAGCCTGTGAGTAAGGAAAACAGTGAGAGGAGGATACACTGGAGAGCATTGGGAGATAGACAGACATACAAAAGAGAGAAAACAGAATAGGGATTCATTTTTGAGAAACAGAGAGCTGAGACATTAAGTTGAGATTTAGCCCTTAGAAGTTGAAAACAGATTCAACACCTGAGAGTATAAAGTTGAACATATTGTTCCATTGAACTCTTGTTCAATTTCAAGTTCAAGTGGGTATCTGAGTTTGGTTATCACTGCTGGGGTATTACAAGTTGAAAAATCATTGCATAGATTGTTTGAAATCCTTATTTGTTGGTATTGGTGTGACTGTTTGGTTCTGCTACAATTGGTCCTGGGCTATCGACTGTTTGAATTGCATTTGGGTTGCTGTTTGGTGCACTGTTGCTTTGCTGTTGCTGGTGTTCATTGCTACTGCTGATTCTGTCCTCTCTTCATTGTTTTCCAATTTTCCAGGTACACATTCCTATCAATGTAAATCCTATTGAATGAAAATGAAGCTGGGATTTGCAATTTTTGATCTATTCAGCTTGAGATTAATGTTGTAGTATTAGTAATTGTAGTTGTTGGTAGTAAATTTGGATGAATGTATATTTGGACAGTCATTTCTTCACTGCTAGTAGTACCTGGACTGTTAAGTTGGTTCAATTCCGTTAATTTTTGCTTAGTTATGGATTCAGAGTTTGCAATAGTTAGATAATCTTGACAAACAACAGCTCATTTACCAACTAGGGGTTTTATTGTATTTTGAATCAATAGGTCTATTTAATTGGACTAGTTAGAATAGTTTTCCTGTAAACTTCGGTTGAATAACAGCTCAAAAGCTTGACTCATGATTTGTCCATTTGATTAAAGGTATTTTGCCAGAATAATAGTTAGAACATGTGTTCAAATCTAAATTAAAAAAACAGATTCATGAAAGTATGGATTTCATTCAAGTATTGGTTTATTAATGTGATATATATGGACAATGCTTTCTATACTACTGCCGGACGCCAAAACAAAACATTAGGATCAATTTGGTTGGGCCGATAGATTTAAGATTGGGCCTTGAATGTTGTTATAAGTGGCCCAAATCTGAAATAGATAGTTTTAACTCATATGTCCGGATTATCAACTATAAGGAGCAAATTATATTTCAATTTAAAAACCAATAAGTAGAAAATATAGTTATGATAGGATTGGCCTTCAATAAAGTGAGATGAGCCTCGCCACACTAAATACACAATTGCGGGGCCCTCAAATTAATTGTTATAAAAAAAAACTTAGACTCGGGAAGACCGTTTAGCGAATTTCACGGTCTTTCCCAAAGTTAACAACACGATAGTCTCTTTAGGAACGACTTTAATAAAATTACTTTCCTAAAAACGGGTGCGCATTTATGTGACCCAAATCTTACTCTCGGTGAAACTGAAATGCATTAAAGTCACAGGCGTACTGGTTGCGGTGTGACTCGAAATGCGTTTTCGTGACGTCGCAATTCTCCCAAAATTGAAAAGCGGAACATTAAAAGCACATAGTTAAAATATATAAAGAAATCAGATAAAAGCAAAAAATTGCAGTTGAGCGACCGTGCTAAAACCACGGAATCCGGGAGTGCCTAACACCTTCTCCCGGGTTAACAGAATTCCTTATCCAGGTTTCTAGTTTCGCAGACTGTATTACATAGTCATAAATTTCCTCGGTTCGGGATTAAATCGGTGACTTGGGACACCATTATTTTCCCAAGTGGCGACTCTGAATAATTAAATAAATTGATCCCGTTCCAACTGTCCTTTAAGTGGAAAAACTCCTTCACTGATTATTATTATATCTCTTCTCGGGGTGTAGTATTAAACAGTGGCATATTTACATTTTACGCTATTTGCGGTGAAAAAAGGAGGTGTGACACAATGTCAAGCAGCTTTGGAGATGGATATGCGACGAGATCGGATGAAGAAGGTTTTGGAGGCATCTATGGAGGAAACAAAGAGGATGAAGAAAAGATAATCCATGGAAAACCCCTGGTAATTGTTTATGTTCTATATTTATCTTCTTTCTATTAATATGTCTTCTAATGTCAATTCATCTATTTTTTTTATTGATAAAATACAGTATGATACTAATCAAGGAAATGAAGTCAAAGAGAAGGAGAAGGCACGCAATCAACGTCAAGCAGCATGAAGAAAACTGCCATTCCTGTTTAATGAGAAGAAAGGGTAACACAGTTTTTTCATATTAATTTTAATAGACTAGTGACTACTATTGCTAAGCATTGGAAATGCTGGACAAAAAATAAATGAGAAATTTTTATAAAGCACTATATTTCAGTAGTAATTAGCCATCTATAAATACCATTTGTTATACTACGGATAGATACCTATGTGTTTATATGATGTATTTAATGTATTTAAGCTATTGTATTCATAAATACAGTAGCAAAAATAGGCATGAATCGGGAAAGTACAGATTAAATATTCGACTGTATTCATGGCGTGAAATAGGGACTTACACTATTTTCAAAAGGGAAAGTGAATCAATTAACATAATAGACACTTGGAGGTCCAACAGGCGGCAACAGAGCAGCTGCAAAGTTTGAGCCACACCCCCAAAAGGGTGGAGGCCGAACCATCCAGAGGAAACACCCAAAGAAATGATCAGATCACCGAAAGGGCGGGTGAAGCTGAGTCCGATGTCAGCCGTGAAGTAATAAAAATACTTGAAGCATTAACGAAACATGTGGAACCAGATGAAAAGAAAATTGAGGAAAACGAAAAAAATGTGGAAACATATAATTTCTAACGATCAAATCCCAGATACGCCCCTGATATTGAAAGGCCCAAATTCCAAGAAATTTGTTCAAAAGCCTTTTCTTCCAAGCGCGGAACCAAAGTCAATCCCGAAGAGGTTTCGTATGCTTTCTATTACAAAGTACAAAAGAACCACAGATCCAAATGAGCATGTGACCTCCTACACATGCGTCATCAAAGGTAACAACTTGGAAGACGACGAAATCGAGTCAATGTTATTAAAAAAAGTTTTGGGAAACTCTATCAAAAGCAGCAACCGGTGTGAGCACGTGATTTTTACCCTATAAGAGAAATACCGACCAGGAAGGAAGAAATTAAATTGCAATCATTGATATTAGCCCTGGTCGAACTAGAGGATCGAGGAGTAGACGAGGAGGATGATTATGGAGTTCCTAGGTCGTTCATAGCTCCCGATGATTCTGATGCCACCAAGTCGACGGTCGAGGAGCTGTAGCAAATCTTATTGATCGAACACTTGCCCGATCGAAAGGTATATTTGGGCACAGGTAACTCCTGAGCTCAAGAAGAAACTCACTAATTTTCTTATAGCTAACATAGATCTTTTTGCTTGGTCCCATTTTGACATGAGAGGGATCCCACCGGAGGTGACCACTCATAAGATGAGTTTGAACCTAAAATTCCATCAGGTTAAGCAGAAAAAGAGATTGCAGTCCGAGGTCAAGCACAATTTCATCAAGGATAAGGTAACTAAACTCCTTAAAATAGATCCATTCGGGAAGTTTAGTACCCAGACTGGTTGGCCAACGTCGTGGTAGTACCTAAGAAAGGAAACAAACTGAGAATGTTTTTGGATTATAAAGATCTTAACAAAGCACGCCCTAAAGATTCTTTCCTTTTTCCTAACATCGATCGGATAATCGAGATGACCGGGGACGAGATACTCCATTTTCTCGATGCCTATTCCAAGTACAACCAAATTCGGGTGGACCCGAGTGACCAACATAAAACTTCTTTTGTCACTAAATTCGAAACCTATTATTATAACATTTATGTCATTCTAATTAAAGAATGTTGGTGCCACCTATCAACACTTAGTAAACCAGATGTTCGAAGAACAAATAGGATAATAAATGGAAGTTTATATTGATGACATGTTAGTCAAGTCCATGCAAGCAGAGGATCATTTTAAACATTTGCAGGAAAGCTTCGACATATTAAAAAAAATACAATATGAAGCTAAACCCAGAGAAGTGCGCATTTAGGGTCGGATTCATAAATTTCCTTGGGTTATTGGTATCTAATTGGGGACTAGAGATCAATCCTGACAAAATGAAAGCCATAGAAGACATCACCTTAGTGGACAACGTCAAGGGCATTCAAAGGTTGACCGAGCATATAGCTGCTCTAAGAAGATTCATATCCAGGGCCTCAAACAAAAGGCATCAGTTTTTCTCCGTGTTAAAGAAAAAGAATAACTTTTCCTGGACCTTGGAATGCCTACAGGCTTTGGAAGAACTCAAATGGTACCTATCGAGTCCCCCATTGCTCCACACCCCGAGGGAGGATGAACAACTATACCTTTACTTGGCGGCTTCTGAGGTGGCGTTAAGTGGAGTCATAGTCTGAGAAAAGAAAAGTATGCAATTCCCTATTTACTATGTCAGTAGAACTCTAGGAAAGGCCGAAATAGAGTATCCTCACCTAGAAAAATTGGTGTTCTCTTTGATAAGTGCCTCCAAAAAATTAAAATAGTACTTTCAATGTCACCCTATATATGTCGTGACCTCTTACCCACTGAGGAACATCATGCAAAAGCCCAAGCTCTCAGAACGATTGGCCAAATGGACCGTCAAAATCAGCAGGTATGATATCAAATATCGGCCCTCAACCACCATAAAATCTTAAATTTTGGCCGACTTCACTTTGGTCGTAGTGCCCGAAGTCGAAAGAGAAGTGTTGTTAGCCTTTGGGACTACCTCGGGAATTTGGTTCCTTTTTACAGATGGTTGTTCAAATGCAAAGGGATCGAGGATCGGCATCGTGTTGGAACATCCCACACGGAACGTAGTTAGGCAATATATTAGAACTGTGAATTGATTAACAATGAGACTGAGTATGAGGCCATGATTGCAAGTCTACAATTAGCTTAAAGCCTTAGGGCCGAGGTGATCGAAGCTAAGTATGATTAGACCTCATGGTAAATTAAGTCAATGGGACGTTCAAAGTAAAGGAGGAACAAATGCAAAGGTATTTAGACAAGTTACAAGTGATGTTGCATCAGTTCAAGGAATGGACCCTACAACATATACCCTGAGATCAAAAAAGCGAGGCTGATGCTCTAGCTAACTTAGGGTCATCAGTTGATGACGATGAATTCAGTTTAGGGACAGTCAAACAACTCATGATGCTAGTGATAGAAGAGGGCCATGCCAAAGTAAACTCAACAAGTTTGACATGGGATTGGAGGAACAAGTACACAGACTATTTTAATAATTAAAAATTGCCCTCGAACCCCAAAGAATCGAGAGCTTTGCATGTGAAGGTTTCCAAATTTAGCTTGGCCGATGAAACTTTCTTCAGAAGAACATTCGGCAGCTAGCTAGCCATATGTTTGGGGTCCGGAGACACCAAATACGCCTTGAGAGAGTTCACGAAGGCACTTGTGGGAACCATTCGAGGGCGGATCTTTGGTTCAGAAATTAATTAGGGCCCACTATTACTGGACCAAAATGGAGAAAGATGCGAAGGCCTTTGTATGAAGATGCGAAGCCTACTAGAGATACGCCACACCTCCCTTTTTTACTACCCCACACACTTAAAAGCGTATAAATACACTTGTAGGGTATACCCCGACGCTCAATTAGCCGAAACGGATAAAATCACGTAAGGGAAGGAGTTTTTCCAATTAAAGGACAATCGGTTCGGGATTTTATTAGAGATTAATCAGAGTCGCCACTTGGGAATGACAATGGTGTCCCAAGTCACCGGTTAATCCCGAATCCGAGGAATTTTGACTCTTGAAATGTCCGCGAAGCAGAGGTCCGGATAAGGAACTCTGTTAACCCGGGAGAAGGTGTTAGGCACTCCCGGATTTCCGTGGTTTTAGCACGGTCGCTCCATTGTCGTTCTTGACTTTTGTTTGACTTAATTATAGGTTTTAACAACATAATGTACTTTTTGCATAAATATTATTTTAAGAATTTGCGACATCGCGGAAACACGCCTCGAGTCATACCGCAACCAGTACGCCTATGACTTTTGGTGTATTTCAGCTTTACCGAGATTTGGATTTGAGTCGCACCAGGTGCACACTCGTTCATAGGAAGGTATATTAAAATCGTGCCTAAAAATAGTCTATATCGGCTTTTAACTTTGGGAGAGGCTATGGAATTCGCTATTAGCCTCTCCGGTTCTATTATGTTATTCTATTACTAAATAGGGGGCCCCGGTGTTTGTTATTCGGGCGAGGCTCATCCCAATTTTTATTAAAGGATACTAATATTTGGCTAAGTTTTCTATATTTGTTCTTGCCTTAAGCGCATTCACCAATAAGTGTTCCGGGCCCCTTTCGAATTTTTGTTGTTTATTGGGCCTGGACTTTCCTTTAAACGTATGGACCGTCTTGGTCTTCGAGATTCAGGTTGCTTTGGGTTTAAACTTGCTGGCCTCATTAGCTTCACGTTGTAGTTCAAAGCTAGTTTACATATTGAGCCCAAACCGATAAATGTAATATGAAATAACAATAAGTGCAAAGAACCAGAAATAACGCAAATCAACAGGATTTAAGAATCGAAATCAGATTGCTTTTATTCATTGAAAGAGTAGAGCCACTGTACAGGAAATTCTATAATTACAACTAATTAAGAGGAGAACTAAATTAACCGGCTACTTTTATCCTCATTTCTGCACTCTAACATATATTAACCATGAAGCTTTTCTGAACTAAGGAATTAACAATAGACAGTCTAGCTATGTGGTGTATGATCCAGAGTCTAATTACTAGCTAAAAATTTCCAGATTATCATGCTAAGTGACTAATGGAATTTGCACCAGATTTTAGTAGAGTTTCTGTTAGTTGCTCTTATTTCTAGTATCACGTTACCCCATTTCAGATGAACTATGATACTTCTCTAATCATTATTCTCTTTTGGGACTTAAGTGTGATCAATTACTAATATGAGCCAGATTTATTTGGTGTTCCTAAAACCAATTTTACATTAACGTTATCTTATCTGATTATTTCCTATTCTAACCCATTTGAACATGAATATCGACAAAATGGTTAATACGCAAGCATATCACCTTCTTCACGAGTTCTGTTGTTATAGGCCTATGTGATAATTATTTAGCTTCATTTTAAGAGTTTTACCTAATTAACTAGGTGAGACACCAATCACTACTACTACTATACTACTACTAGATTATTACATCTCTTGTGTTTCTGTTTTCAGCTACTACATACTACTACAATTAAGCTACTAATTCAATAATACAAAATGACAGAATAAATTAAAGCAGGAACTTCATTTCCATGTTTCAGCAATTACATCTTCAATGGAACAGGGTATGTACCTGGTTCAGCAAAAATGGGAGCCGATGAGTTCTAAGGGAATAAGAGATAAGCAAAGCAAAGACTCAAGCAGCAAATGCAACAGTAGAATCTGAATCTCCAAGGAGTAGAAAATCACAGCAACAAGCAACAGAATCCAAGCAACAAAAAACCCAGACCAATTTGAGCAGAAGAACCCAGCAAAACCAATAGCAATTGACAGATTCTAACTCAAAAGAAATCCCAGAAATCCTACTGTTATATTACTATTTTTTATCTCTGAAGCTTTGTATTCAATAAAACCAGCCTAGATGTATTTCAGATTGCTAATTTTCGAACCCCCTCCAACCCCTTTTTAAGGTGTATTTATAGCTAGGCCAAGGGCTGAAACTTGGGGAGAAAGTTATGGGATTAATCCCACTTCTCCCCCTCCTAAAATTATCAAACTTACACTTAAGCCCCCATTTCAGTTACCAGAAATCCTTCCAGCATGTGCTGGAAGGTTCTAAAGATTCCTTTTATGGGTTTTTTACTAGTATGACCTTAGGGGTTTGAGATTTTTACAGATTTCCCATTTTTAGGAGACCATTATACCCCTAAATCTCTGCAAAATTGCAGAAATCAGGAGCATGAATGACTCCATTACCCTTTTAAGTTCTAAACTATTACTATTCTACCTTTTTAATTCCCAATTGTGCCCCTAAGGGCACTGCTGATTTACCAGCTTACCTAGGTTAGATTTTCAGCTTCTTTGGACTTATTTAACTAATAGCCAGCCCTGGCATTAGTATTTAAGGGCTGGCCAGTTCTATTTTAAGAAACTATTTCAATTTTAGCCACTTTTAATTAGTTCCAGTTAATTAAGACTAAGTTATTACAAATTAAAGCCAATTGCAGGACTAGCCTGTTTTATTATTGAGATTAACTATTTAAGAACTAGCCAGTCTCAAGTTGAGACTTAGCTTGGGCTATCAAAGCCAAATGCTGAACAACTGGGCCCAAAAACCTTTACAAGTTTGGCCACTTTGCTGTTCAGGGCTCTAAAGAGAGCCTGGGCTAGTCTGCATTTGCAGACATAGCCATTTTGCACAACCAGCCACTTTTAAAGTGGACTGTGTGTTAGGGCTTTATAGAATAGGTCAACCCTTTGCAAGGTTGACCATTCTTAAGCCAATTATTTAACTTATAGCCTAATTATGCATTTTCAGTGTTTTATCCTATTTAAAAACTAACCAATTAGTGAGACCTAGCACTAACAGCTATACCCAATTCACCTAGAGTTTGATAGGCCCTAAATAGTGTTCAACTAACATGGAACTATTGCAGTTTTAGCCATTTCAACATGTAATTGCACCCATAACCATATGAAACCTAACAGTGTTTATCAACTAATTAAAATTCAGAAAAGGAATTTGATAATGTTGAATCTCAACTAATCAACTCACATTGCTCAGGTTCATATAGCAAAGATATCAATTAATCATTGAAAAGGACTAATTAGAAACAACTTATGTTAGATGATTCACTGAAAGACTCCAACATACTCAAGATTCATGGGCACAAACATATAGACACTAAATTCTCACAAAACAGTCCAGAAGAAATGAAGCATGACTTATATCATTCATGAGAACCAACTACTGACCCTAGGACCAAACTAAATCATGTAAAGAAGATAGAACAGTATGGACATTTGAACTAGTAGAAGAGACTCTAATTAGGGTAAAACAACTAAGCTAATCATGAAGGGAGGCACAAGAGGTATCTAATTTCAAAGATGAAATGTTGCAAGATAAACAAGAGAACTCTAGCTATAACCAAGAGTGAAGAACACACAAGGAAGAACAGTCAGGACATCAACTTAAAAGATGAAAAGAAAACAAGAGTTAAGCATGCATGACAATAAAAGAAAAGTCAACTAGACTATGAAAGCTAAACAGATCAAGGACTGTAATGGAATCAAGGTAACTCTTTTGACTCAATCAGAAACATAACATGACTTGAAACAAACAAAGCAACAGAACATCATGAGGAAAAATGAGATGGAAAGGAAACCTAGTTCTATCATAGATCTTTCAAGCTAAAGCAACAAGAGCAGTCAGAACAAATCCGGAAACTATATGATTTAGTAAAAATGAAGACAAGAAAAGAGTCAGAAGTGACTTAGGCTTTAAGCAAACAGAACAAATAAGAAACCAAGACCAACGGTCATGATTTTGCAGTAAACAGAAACCAGCAGCTAAAGTGACCAAGAAAAGGTGAAATCTCTAAACTTGGAACAAAGAAACATGAGATTAAAACAACAAACAGAATCTTATCACTAACATGCTTGAAAGAAAAGATTAAGAAACCTTATGACTAAATATCAGAGACACGGACAAGAGATGTGAAACATGCGAAGACAAACATAACAAGAAAAGAACTAATGATAAGCAAAGATAGAAAAAACCCTAAAACTAACATGTGAAACAACTAATCAGTATAGAAGAGATAACAATTCACAGAGTAAAGCGACAAAAGAAATATGAACTACAGAACATAATCAAACAGCAACAAATAACAAACATAAATCAGAAAAGACATAGAAGACATGCGAAACAAACAAAACAGAGGGAAGGGACTTAGCTTAGCGGGGCCTGTCCCCCGAGCTTCCTATTCCCTTCACTCTTCTCACCCTCTCTCGAACTCTCTCTGACTCCTTTTATTCTCTTTTCTTGTTTTCTTTTTCTTTCATTTTTTCCTCTTCTGTTTTTCCTTTTAGGCTTTAAAGATTGAACCTTTTGAAATTTTGAGTTGTAAAGGGGTGTTTGGGAGAGTAAAAGGCGAGGCCTTTGGGTGTTTTAAGTTTGGGGGTCGCCGGAGTTAGGGTTCCGACGACACTCTTTTGGATATTCGAGGAGCTCCGGCAAGATTCGAAAGGTGAGGGTAGCATGGTTGGATAGATCAGGTGAAAAGGGTTCGAATGGCGTTGGTTTGAAGCGGTGATTCATTGTATGAGTGGTCACCGGAGAGGTTCCGGTGACCGGCGTTTCAGGAGAATGGTTGGTTTTCTGGAGTTTCTGGGTGCTTGGGGTGAAGAAGAAGGAGAGAAGGGTAAGAGAGATGAAGGAGGTGGCCGGAGACCACCGTAAGAGGTGGTGGCCTCCATGGTCGATGATGTCTGAAGGAGACGAAGCATGGAGAGAAGAGGCGGCTGGTCTCTAGGGTTAAGAATTTGGCTAAATGAGACGGCCGTCTTCAGACAGAAGCCTTATATAGGCCATATGTCCTAGGAAATCCTGACCGTCCGATTGATGGAGATCGACGGTTCACACGCGCGTTACTAAAACGGCGTCGCATCGTCGCTTATGAGGCCAAGAGCCTCTTCCGTCAGATCATATGAATGGACGGTTGAGATCACCCTTACCTTAATTAATTTTAAAAACCAACTAACTAATTATTTAGGCCGTTGGATTGAACTTAAATGAACGACTAAGATTGAGTCTCTTATCTCAATTAATTAAATACTCCGCCCATTTTCTTAACCGTTGGATCTATCCTAATGAACGGCCGAGATCACTATCTCTTTCATGGATCAGGCCTAAACTTTAGGGCTAAGGGACTGGGCCAATACATTTGGGCCTCTCAATTCAATCCAAATTTATTACATAGCATATATATTTTTTGTATTTTTGATTTTATTTATTTTTTATGTGTTTTCTTTTATACTTTTTTTTCTTTTTCTTTTATGGAAAAATATAAAACCTAATTTCCTACCTACTCTAATTATTTAGTAATTTTTGGCAATTTTCTACTATTTTTTCCTAATTTCTACTACTTAACACTATTTTTGTCATTTTTCTTAAAATCTAACTAATTACATAGCCTATTAATTTCCTAGCCTATATTTTTTGATTTTTCTTTTAATTTCTACTTATTCAAACTCAAAAGTATAGCTAATCCCAAACAAATCAAGTAATTGCACTCAAAAACATTTTATTTTAATTTTGGAATTAAATGCTTAGTGCAAAAATCATGTGCTCACAGCTGCCCCTTTGCTCGGGAACACGAAGAGTTTCAGTGCAAAGACAAGTGAGCAATAATGAGAGATTTTTGCACATCGGCACATTCCGTGAAAGCATTTTTGAAAACCTTTTGACCGCACCCTGCTTTAGAGGTTGCCTACATATCCTGGGCTAAACAGGAATCAGGTCAGTGTAGTTCGGGAAGGTCTGGTAGTTTAAAACTACCAGACTCACTGTTGCATTGACACTGTTGAGACCTGCTGACTTACTCCTTATTACACCGGGGGGGGGGGAAATGTAAAATGAAGAAGCTATTCTAAGCTATGATCCTACAATTACAATTGTTCCTAATCTAGCTTTTGCTCTTCTTCCCTTTCCGGTGATGCAGAATCTTCCTTTTTTGTTGATTTTCTTTGATGCTGACTCTCTTTTTTGTTGATTTTTCTTTTCTTGTTGACTCTCTTTTTTGTTGATTTTCTTGTTTTTCTTGATCTCGAGCTGAACCTGCTCAAAACAAAACAACAAACTACCCTTTTTTTTTCTCTGCCCCAGTGTGGGCTTTTAACTGTATAAACCATGATGTGCAAAATATTCCCGTATTTAAAGGTGGGCGCCTAACTGAATTTAAACGTGCAATGCGAATGCAGAAAATATTCCCGTATTAGAAGGTGGGCGCCTAACAGAATTTAAACGTGCAATGCGAATGCAGAAAATATTCCCGTATTAGAAGGTGGGCGCCTAACAGAAATTAAACGTGCAATGCGATGCAGAAAATATTCCCGTATTAGAAGGTGGGCACCTAACAGAATTTAAACGTGCAATGCGATGCAGAAAAGTATTCCCGTATTTGAAGGTGGGCACCTAACAGAATTTAAACGTGCAATGCGATGCAGAAAATATTCCCGTATTAGAAGGTGGGCACCTAACAGAAATTAAACGTGCAATGCAAATGTGCAGAAAAGTATTCCCGTATTAGAAGGTGGGCACCTAACGGAATTTAAACGTGCAATGCGATGCAGAAAATATTCCCGTATTTGAAGGTGGGCACCTAACAGAAATTAAACGTGCAATGCGATGCAGAAAATATTCCCGTATTAGAAGGTGGGCACCTAACGGAATTTAAACGTGCAATGCGATGCAGAAAATATTCCCGTATTAGAAGGTGGGCGCCTAACAGAATTAAACGTGTAATGCGATGCAGAAAATATTCCCGTATTAGAAGGTGGGCGCCTAACAGAATTTAAACGTGCAATGCGATGCAGAAAAATATTCCCGTATTAGAAGGTGGGCGCCTAACAGAATTCAAACGTGCAATGCGATGCAGAAAATATTCCCGTATTAGAAGGTGGGCACCTAACAGAAATTAAACATGCAATGCAAATGTGCAGAAAAGTATTCCCGTATTAGAAGGTGGGCACCTAACAGAATTTAAACGTGCAATGCGATGCAGAAAATATTCCCGTATTAGAAGGTGGGCACCTAACAGAATTTAAACGTGCAATGCGATGCAGAAAATATTCCCGTATTTGAAGGTGGGCACCTAACAGAATTTAAACGTGCAATGCGATGCAGAAAATATTCCCGTATTAGAAGGTGGGCGCCTAACAGGATTTAAACGTGCAATGCGATGCAGAAAATATTCCCGTATTAGAAGGTGAGCACCTAACCGAATTTAAACGTGCAATGCGATGCAGAAAATATTCCCGTATTAGAAGGTGGGCACCTAACAGAATTTAAACGTGCAATGCGATGCAGAAAATATTCCCGTATTAGAAGGTGGGCGCCTAACAGAATTTAAACGTGCAATGCGATGCAGAAAATATTCCCGTATTAGAAGGTGGGCACCTAACAGAATTTAAACGTGCAATGCGATGCAGAAAATATTCCCGTATTAGAAGGTGGGCACCTAACCGAAATTAAACGTGCAATGCGATGCGCAGAAAATATTCCCGTATTAGAAGGTGGGCACCTAACCGAAATTAAACGTGCAATGCGATGCAGAAAATATTCCCGTATTAGAAGGTGGGCGCCTAACAGAATTTAAACGTGCAATGCGATGCAGAAAATATTCCCGTATTAGAAGGTGGGCACCTAACAGAATTTAAACGTGCAATGCGATGCAGAAAATATTCCCGTATTAGAAGGTGGGCACCTAACTGAAATTAAACGTGCAATGCGATGCAGAAAATATTCCCGTATTAGAAGGTGGGCACCTAACTGAAATTAAACGTGCAATGCGATGCAGAAAATATTCCCGTATTAGAAGGTGGGCGCCTAACAGAATTTAAACGTGCAATGCAAATGCAGAAAAGTATTCCCGTATTAGAAGGTGGGCACCTAACTGAAATTAAACGTGCAATGCGATGCGGAAAATATTCCCGTATTAGAAGGTGGGCACCTAACTGAAATTTAAACGTGCAATGCGAATGCAGAAAATATTCCCGTATTAGAAGGTGGGCACCTAACAGAATTTAAACGTGCAATGCGATGCAGAAAATATTCCCGTATTAGAAGGTGGGCGCCTAACAGAATTTAAACGTGCAATGCGATGCAGAAAATATTCCCGTATTAGAAGGTGGGCACCTAACAGAATTTAAACGTGCAATGCGATGCGGAAAATATTCCCGTATTAGAAGGTGGGCGCCTAACAGAAATTAAACGTGCAAATGCAGATGCAAAAATATTCCCGTATTAGAAGGTGGGCGCCTAACAGAATTTAAACGTGCAATGCGGATGCAGAAAATATTCCCGTATTAGAAGGTGGGCGCCTAACAGAATTTAAACGTGCAATGCGGATGCAGAAAATATTCCCGTATTAGAAGGTGGGCGCCTAACAAAATTTAAACGTGCAATGCGATGCGGAAAATATTCCCGTATTAGAAGGTGGGCGCCTAACAGAATTTAAACGTGCAATGCGATGCAGAAAATATTCCCGTATTTGAAGGTGGACGCCTAACAGAATTTAAACGTGCAATGCGAATTTTCTTTTTACCAACTTATCTCTTGCCTGTGAATTTCTCCACTTATTCGGCGGACTTTCTCTTTTTGGTATTTTAAATTTTCCACATTGGTCACATTCACTTTAAAGTGATTAGTGACAATTTGTTCCTCCATGAAACAAAATTTATTAGATATAAACTGCTGGCAACTGGCATCTGCCGTCCCCACTTCTTATTGCTTCCTTTGTTTTTGCTTTCTCATGTTGCATGACTTTCGACTTCTTGTCCCTTGCAGACTCTTTTTGTATTTTCTCATTTTTCCATTTTTGTTTTGTTTTTCTTTTTCTTTGGCCATGTTTGCCAAGCTTCTTTATTCTCCTCCCCAATCTTCTATCCTTTCTGATCCAGTGTTGTTTCAACTTCCGTTATCAGGAGCTGGTAGTTAGCTCTCAAAAGGTAAACAATGAAATGCAGAAAAATAAAAGAAAGGTAAGGGCGTTTTGGAGAGATGATAGAACTTATCTGGGTATTTGCCGGCTGATTCCGCCGACCATGCCATGTATTTAAACTCTGACCCAGTTCGTTCCAATCATTATTCTGTCTCTGAATTGTTTCCAGCCCAAACCGATATTATTTTTTGCCTTTTTCTCTTTTCTGATAGTCCTCACGATCGCCTTACGGTGCCTCGAAAGGTTTTCACCAATAAGACTCTCTCATTTATTCTCTCAACCTCACAATCATCTCACAATGCCGATTAAGGTTTTCACTGATGAGACTCTCTCATTTTATTTCTCTCAACCTCACAATCGCCTCGCAGTGCCGGCTAAGGTTTTCACTGATGAGACTCTCTCATTTTTTTTTATTTTTTCCCATTTTTCCTTTTTGTATTTTGTTTTCTGTTCCACGGGTATTGTCCGATACTTCGCTCCTCCTTCGTTGTATTTGTTATCATTTTAAAATTGATCAGAAGGTCTTTCTTTGGACTGTAACGTGGCTTTTGGACTGGTTAAGAAAGAAAGATATAAAGGCTCAAAATTTCAACGAGGGTTAAAAATATTTACAACTCTCGGAATTATTAAACATAACTTCTGCCCCAGTTTCAATATGTGGGGAATTTTTGGATTTTTCCTTTGTTGTGACTGAACCTCAGTGAGGCTGCCTACGTACCCTTTCGGGATCAAGTCAGACGTAGTTCATCCAACTTCATAAGTTAGATGGATTTCTTTTTGACTTTTTCCCGATTTCTTTGTCTTTTTCTTTCTTTTTTTTCATCATTTTTTCATCATTTTTTTTTCATTTTCATTTTTTCATTTTTCCATCATTTCATTTTTCATTCTGGCAATTTCGATTCGGCAATTTCGATCTTATTGCACTAGAGCGATTCCGAGAGAGGGATATGAAAGAATTCATTCATTAAGGCTCAAAGGGGTTAACAATGGATAAAGTGTTTGGATAGAGAATAAAATGCCTTCGTCATTTCAATTCCAAAATCACAACAAAATACAAAACACATAATTGAAAAGGAATCATACATAGTATCTTTTGACCGCATCCGAATTGATAGCAGTCTCTACGCACTTTCCTTCAACATCTGTTAAGTATAATGCTCCATTGGACAACACCCGTGATACCACGAACGGTCCCTGCCAATTCGGCGCAAACTTGCCTTTTGCCTCCGCCCAATGTGGTAAGATACGCCTCAATACCAGTTGTCCGACTTCAAACTTTCGAGGTCGTACCTTCTTATTATATGCTCGGGCCATTCTCCGCTGATACAACTGCCCATGGCAGACTGCGGCCAATCTCTTCTCATCAATCAAATTCAACTGTTCTAACCGGGCCTTCACCCATTCATCGTCATCTATCTCAGATTCGGCTATAATTCGCAATGACGGTATTTCTATTTCTGCGGGTATAACAGCCTCCGTTCCGTACACCAAAGTATAAGGTGTGGTTCCGATAGAAGTACGTACCGTCGTGCGGTAACCCATGAGAGCAAAGGGTAACTTTTCATGCCACTGCCTGGATCCCTCCACCATTTTCCGAAGAATCTTCTTGATGTTCTTGTTTGCCGCCTCTACTGCACCATTCGCCTTTGGCCTGTAGGGCGTGGAATTGCGGTGCGTGATCTTAAACCTTTCACAAACTTCTGCCATAAGATGACTGTTTAAATTGGCTCCATTGTCCGTGATAATCACCTTGGGGATTCCAAATCGGCATATAATATTTTCGTGCACAAAATCCACCACCGCTTTCTTCGTCACCGCCTTGAATGTCTTAGCTTCAACCCACTTGGTGAAATAATCAATTGCAACTAGAATGAACCTGTGTCCATTAGAAGCGGCTGGATCTATTGGGCCGATGACATCCATGCCCCAAGCAACAAAGGGCCAAGGTGCCGACATTGTGTGCAACTCATAAGGCGGGGAGTGGATCAGATCCCCATGTACCTGGCATTGATGGCATTTCTTTACATACCTGATACAATCACGCTCCATCGTGAGCCAGTAGTACCCAGCTCTCAAAATCTTCTTTGCTAAAACATATCCGCTCATATGGGGTCCGCATACTCCAGCATGTACTTCAATCATGATTTCATCTGCTTGTTGTGCATCTGCACACCGCAATAAACCCAGATCTGGTGTTCTTTTATATACCACTCCTCCACTGAAGAATAATCCATTGGCTAGACGCCTGATGGCTCTCTTCTGGTCTCCAGTGGCTTGCTCCGGGTATTTGCCACCTTTCAAGTATTCTCTAATATCATGATACCACGGCTCTCCATCTGACTCTTCTTCCACAGCGAAGCAATAAGCATTCTGATCTCGGACTTGGATCTGGAGCGGATCTATATATGTCTTGTCCGGATGATGCAACATAGAGGACAATGTGGCCAAAGCATCCGCAATCTCATTGTGCATTCTTGGGATGTGCTTGAACTCTATAGACTGGAATCTTTGAGACAACTCGTGCAAACAATACCGATATGGTATCAATTTCAAATCTCGTGTCTCTCATTCCCCTTGAATTTGGTGTACCAAGAGATCCGAGTCACCCATGACCAAAATCTCTTGAATACCCATGTCAATTGCCATCCTTAATCCCAAGATGCACGCCTCGTATTCGGCCATATTGTTGGTACAGAAAAATCGAAGCTGAGCTGTGACGGGATAAGTGTTGACCCGTACTTGAAATGAGTACCGCTCCGATACCAACGCCCCTGCTGTTGACGGCTCCGTCAAAGTACATTTTCCATCCTGGCCTCTCCTCTTGCTCCATCTCCTCGACAAGCATTGCCTCCTCATCCGGAAAGTATGTTTTCAATGGTTCATATTCATCATCCACCGGATTCTCGGCTAAGTGGTCCGCAATAGCTTGTGCCTTCATTGCCGTACGAGTTACATAGACAATGTCAAATTCTGTGAGCAGAATCTGCCATTTGGCCAGTCTTCCCGTAGGCATAGGCTTCTGAAATATATACTTGAGAGGATCCAATCGTGATATCAAGTACGTGGTGTATGCCGACAAATAATGCTTTAGCTTCTGAGCTACCCAAATCAATGCACAACAAGTTCTCTCCAGTTGGGTATACTTCACCTCGTAAGATGTAAACTTTTTGCCGAGGTAGTAGATGGCTTGTTCTTTCTTGCCTGTCTCGTCATGTTGACCCAGTACACAACCGAAAGAGTTATCTAGCACCATCAAATACAAAATCAGAGGACGCCCTGGTTCTGGAGGAACTAACACCGGAGGATTGGCCAAATATTCCTTGATCTTGTCAAAGGCTTCCTGACACTCGTCGGTCCATTTCACTGCCGCATCTTTCTTCAACAACTTGAAAATCGGCTCGCATGTTGATGTCAATTGAGCAATGAACCGACTAATGTAATTCAACCTTCCTAATAAGCTCATGACCTCCTTCTTGTTCTTCGGCGGAGGTAGACTTTGAATAGCCTTGATCTTTGATGGATCCAGTTCAATACCTCGCCGACTCACAATAAACCCCGGTAGTTTTCCTGAAGGTACTCCAAAAGCACACTTCGCCGGATTGAGCTTTAGATTGTACCTCCGAGTCTTTGGAAAAACTTCCTCAAATCTCTCACATGATCAGGTTGTTTTCTGGACTTTATGATGACATCGTCCACATATACTTCAATTTCTCGATGCATCATATCGTGAAACATTGTGGTCATTGCCCTCATGTAAGTTGCCCCGGCATTCTTCAATCCAAACGGCATTACTCTGTAACAGTACGTTCCCCAAGGTGTAATGAAGGCAGTTTTCTCAGCATCTTCTTCGTCCATCAGGATCTGGTGATAACCTGCATAACAGTCCACAAACGAACCGATTTCATGCTTGGCGCAATTGTCGATCAATATGTGGATGTTTGGCAATGGGAAGTCATCCTTCGGACTGGCTTTGTTGAGGTCTCTATAGTCTACACACACTCTGGTTTTGCCATCTTTCTTCGAGACCGGCACAACATTTGCCAACCAGGTGGGGTATTTGGTAACTCTTATGACCTTTGCCTCAAACTGCTTATTCACCTCTTCTTTTATCTTCACGCTAATGTCCGTTTTGAATTTCCTCAGCTTTTGTTTTACTGGCCGGCATTCAGAGTAGATAGGCAACTTGTGTACCACTAAATCTGTGCTAAGCTCGGGCATGTCATCATAGGACCAGGCAAAGATGTCCTTAAATTCATGTAACAACCTTATCAATTCATCCCTGAGGGGTGCCTCCAAATGCACACTAATCTTTGTTTCTCGGACATCATCTTCGCTCCCCAAGTTTACAGATTCCGTATCACTCAGATTCGGTTTGGGTTTTTCCTCGTATTGTTTCATGTCCTTACTTATTTCCTCCAGGGCTTCCTCATCCTCACATTCTATTTCACTATCTTCCTCGATTTCTTATATAGTAACGTGATTGTCAGAACTGGGTCTAGAATCCTTCACGCATGACATGGCATTGGAATCAACACATGCAAAACTGTACAAAAAGAAAAATAAAGAAAAATAAGGCAAAAGTGAAGAAAAAGGGAGACTGCATTTCATTAATAAAAGAGTGAACAATGTTCGGGATACATGGTGATTTTTTTTTTCATTAGGGGAATGGGAAAACTATAAAAATAACAACTTTCGGGAAAGCAATGATGAAAATTTTGAGCTAACTACCAAGACTCCTTCCTGATAAGGAAAGGAGTAGCTTCCCAATTGTTCAATGTGATTCCTGGTCCCACAAATTGCACGTCCATTCTGCTCGTGCCTTCCCCTGCTTCAATCGTATTCACCTCCCAAAACATTTTCTCAAAACCAAACATTTCTTCATCAAGTTGGGTCTCAATGCACTTTGTTGCAGCAGATGGTTGATATTTTGTACCAGGCCTGATGAAGATGTCGGATAATTTGGGTATGGGTTTGGGCAAGGTCCAGTTCTTTTTGGCTTTAGAGGCTCTTTGGATGTCGGCAAAGGTGGGTTTGAACCCTAAGCCGAATGTACCTTTGTTCTCCGGAAGCTGAACTGGTTGAATGACTCCCTGCGGTGTTTTGCCTAATTCGCTCCCCGGTGCAAATCCGTTTCTCAGCATTTCTCTGGCCACCATCACAGCAGTTGGTGCCATCATTGGGGTTGGTAACTTTTCTCCTTCAGCAACTCTATTCACCACAACAGCATCCGTCACTTGGTAGACCCAAGGACCCCTATCCCCATCAGTACCATCAAAAGGTGCTACCACATTACAAGCATTTTCCTCCCCGTGTACGACAATCTCTTGTTGTTCCCACTCAAACTTGACCATCTGGTGTAGAGAAGATGGTACTGCCTTGGCCGCATGAATCCAGGGTCGACCTAACAGCAAGTTATACGACACGGCAATGTCGAGCACTTGGAACTCCATCGTAAAATCAACGGGACCGATGGTCACTTCCAAAATAATATCTCCTAACGTGTTCTTACCTCCGCCGTCAAACCCTCTCACATTGATATTGTTTCTCCGGATTCTGTCCGGGCTAATGTTCAGCTTCCCTAAAGTTGACAGCGGGCAAATGTTCGCGCTCGATCCATTGTCAATCAATACCCTGGTCACGACTGACTCTTCACTCTTTACTGTGAGGTACAATGCTTTATTGTGTTCAGTTCCTTCCACCGGCAGCTCCCTATCCGAGAAGGTGATCCTATTAGACTCGAAAATTTTGCTGGTAATCTTCTCCAAGTGACACACTGAAATCTTCTCCGGAACATGAGCCTCATTCAGAATCTTCATAAGAGCCTTCCGGTGCTCCTCTGAATGTATCAACAAAGATAACAGAGAAATTTGGGCCGGGGTCTTTCTTAATTGCTCAACCACCGAGTACTCTTGTGACTTCATTTTCTTAAGAAACTCTTCTGCTTCCTCTTCCGACACTGGCTTTTTCAATTGACTTTCTTTCACCGCTTTCATCTTTCTCAGTTCCTCCGGAGCAAAACACCTTCCAGATCGGGTAAGTCCATGCGTTTCATTAATTTCACCGGAAATCTCTTTTCCCTTGTAAACTACTGTTACCTTATTATAGTTCCAAGGCACAGTCTTTGTATTCACCACTGGCATTTGCACTACTGGTTTTATGATTACTGGCTCTGCACTTGCTCCTTTCACAGTCACGATCGTCTTTGCACCTGGAACTACCACCTTTAAACCTCCCACCACTACTGGCTTTGGTTTCTCAACAATTGCTTTCTCCTTCACAATTTCCTTCTCTAACTTGTCACTCGACTTTATCATCATGACGGCCTGAGATGGTTTTTGATTGCCATCACCCTGCACCAATTCTATCATATGCGTTTCGTGGTGATTTGGCAATGGATTCTGGGTAATGTTTGGGGCTTCGGGAGCCTGTACTTCGATTCTCCTCTCATCGATAAGATCTTGAATGGCGTTCTTTAATTGCCAACACTTCTCAGTATCGTGGCCCAATGTTCCCGAACAGTATTCACATCTGACAGAAGAATCAAGATTTTTCGGGGGTGGGTTTGGAACTTTTGGTGCAACCGGTCTCAACATCCCCAATTCTTTCAACCTGTGGTAAAGACTGGTATATGATTCTCCGAGAGGAGTGAATGTTTTTCTTGCTTTGTTTCTCCAATCAGCGTCCGGCCTGGGTCTATTCTGGTTTCGGTAAGGTTTAGGGGTTGGGTATGTGTTCTGGGTGTGGTACACATTGTGCGGAGCTTGAGCTCTCCACACATGGGGTGGTGGTGGTGGGTAGGTTTGGGCTTGCGGTTGGTGGTAATGTGGGACAGTTGGTGGGTATAGTGGTGGTGGTGGGTTATATGGGCTGGGTGTGTTATAGGGGTTTGGCGGGTAAGATGGTGGTGGTGGATTATATGGAGTTGGCGGGCTTGGTGGATGTGGGCGGTAGGGTCTTGGTGGGTTATAGTGTGGGTTGCGACTCCATGGCCTACTTTCAACGGTTGCTACTTCTTCTTTCTTCTTCTTTCCCATCACTCCCCCGTTTCCACTCTGTATAGCTTGATTGGTGGCCTTGATAGCCGAAAAACTCATAATTTTGTTTGTCTTCAAACCTTCCTCTACGAAACTCCCCATTTTCACAACTTCATTAAAACTCTTTCCAATTGCCGACACTAGATGGCCGTAGTATGTTGGCTCCAAAGCCTGTAGAAAACAATCCACCATCTCCCCTTCTTTCATGGGTGGATCCACTCTAGCGGCCTGTTCCCTCCATCTAAAACCGTATTCTCTAAAGCTCTCTCCTGGCTTTTTCTCCAGCTTGGTAAGGGATAACCTGTCGGGTATGATCTCCAAATTGTACTGAAAGTGACTAGCGAAAGCTTGCGCTAAGTCATCCCAAACGAACCATCTTGTATGGTCCTGTCGGGTATACCATTCCAGAGCTGATCCACTCAAACTTTGGCTGAAGTACGCCATTAACAATTCATCTCTACCTCCCGCGCCTCTCATCTTGCTACAGTATCCTCTGAGATGAGCTACCGGATCCCCGTGTCCGTTGTACATGTCGAACTTTGGCAACTTGAATCCCGCAGGAAGCTGCACCTCAGGGAACAAACACAGGTCTTTGTAGGCTACACTTACTTGCCCCCCCCAGTCCTTGCATATTGCGGAAAGCATTCTCAAGACTTTTCACTTTCCGAGCCATCTCTTCCTGCCCGGCACTTGCTTCCATCATCGGAGCGTGAGACTCGTGTTGTCTGAAAGTAGGCTCCGGAGGGTAGTAGTGAGGATCCTGGATATGAAACATTGGTTCACTAGAGGATTTGTGGATAACAGCGGGCGGAGGTGCCACATACACAGGAGCAATTTGTGGTATAGGAGGTGGTGCTTGCTTGGTTGGAGGTGGTGGCATTTGGGAGGTGGAAGCATAGTAGTGAGGGTAGTCGGGGTAGGTGGAGGATGAGTTCAATGTTGGTGGCTCGGGGTTAGGATTGGCTGGAGGGACATATGCAGGGTTAGCAGGGTAGGCCGGTAGTGGTTGACCTCTTGACCAAGCCTGGTACATTTCAGCCATCTGCTGTCTTAACTTGTACATTTCTTCTTTCATCCCTGCCACATCCACGATCTCTTCTTCGTGAGCAGGGTCTACAATGGTTGCCTCGATCTCCCGGGACACAGCCTTTGTCATCTTTTTGTACCTGGTGTTGTATGGGTGGGTAGCCAGTATGCCAGTTGCCTAGAAAATCTGGACTCACAAACATCAACACTCGTTAGTTGTCAGCACATAAATAAGATGCAACGACTTTAAAAACAAATACATTTCCTCGAGTCGTTATGCATCATCCCGGCCGCTGCTCACTTCAATCATCTTTTTCTTTTTCCGCTCTTTTGTTTTCTTTCTTTCTTTTCTTTTCTTTTCTTTTCTCTATTGCTTTTTCTCTTTTCTTGCTTTTTTTTCTCTTTTCTTTTTCTTGCTTTTTCTTTCTCTCTTTCTCATTGTCGTTTTCATAATTACGCTCCTATTTATTTGCCTAGCGGATTCAAAGGAAATGACATAAAACAAAAGAATTGGTAACAACACTTGTTTTCTCATTGATAATTCAAAACATTGATTACAAAGTGATGTTTAAAAAGAAAAATAAAAGATGATGCATGACCTAAGAGTACATTAATGCACCTAGTGCCCGCGAGGCATCGTTCGGCCTTGCCGCGGGCCTATATGCTAAACCCCTTTGAAGCCTATCCAGGTCGGCCATGACTTGTTGTACAAAAAACTTCACTGCAGATACAAAAGTCCTCCGAGACATATCTTCACAAAGCTGAGTCTTCCGGGTGATGTATTGGGCGATGCGAACAATCTTTTCTCTGATGACCCCTTTTTCTTGCAATAGCCGGCTTATTTGTCGAGTGCGAGCATCCAAGGTGTGTTGGTTGTCCTTTTGCACTTGTTGCAGCTCCAATTCTAATCTAGCCATAGTCGTGTAGCAGTGTTCTCTTTCTTCTTCAAGATCTTTGATAATCTTGTTACTCTTGACTGTGGCTGAGATTATTTTCTTTCTAAGCTGAGCTACTTCAACATCGTGCTTGTCTTGTAGCTGCCGAACCAACTTGGCTCTTTCATCGGCGTCTCTGTCCATTTGCTTCCGAGCCTTGACTAACTCTTTTTCAGCTACGTCCAAATCAAAGCTATAGTCATTTACTTTCCGCCGGAGAATCTCAATTAACTTTTCATCTCGGCTTGAACGAACTGGGGTCTCGGATGCAATCTTCATTTGAGCTATTTGAGCCTTCAACATATCATTTTCTTTCTTCAGCTGTTTCTTTTCCACTTCATCGGATGTTGCTTGTAAGCCGCTTTCGAAATGAAGATTTCTCAATTTATCTTCCAACAGACTGATTTTGGCCTTATATTCTTTTTCCTTGGCCGCCCATTTCAGATTTTCCTCGGATTGCTCTATCGGGTCTTGCAAGTGAGGTCTCTTTGAAAGACGTTCGTGTTCAACCCCTCGTCGGTACCACGCGGAGTATCCAGGTGACATCTCCCCCTTTGCTCTATTCGGCACACAAGTATCAATCTTCAAATTTTGGCACTCATTCCAGATTTGCCGGATTTTTGCTTCCGGAATTGCCCGTCCGGACCAATCTTCACAGCTTGCACACTGAGGTCCCCATCTCTTGGAATAACTGTCGCAGGGCTCTGTACGGGGCATAGGGTTGTATACTCTTCAAACCCATGATCAAAAACGGCGATCCCTCCGTCGGCATGTATATCACCTCGTCAAGAGGTAACCAGTCATACGTCCAATCAATTTGACCGTCAGTTAGTGATCGAAGATACACAATCCAACCTTGGACTCCTTCTGGCAACTTTACTTCTTTTGTCCTTGCATTGAACTCTTCCAAACATGTCCGATCGGCCGAACCATAGCTCGAGTACGAAGGATGGTGGCATAGATGCTCGATTAGCCAGATTTGCAAGATCAAGTTACACCCTTCGAAGAAGCTAGCCCCCGCTTTGCACGCAGTCAGTGCACGGTAGATGTCCGCCACGATCATTGGGGCCAGAGTACAGTTTTCTTGTACTATTAGTGTGGTAGCTACTCCGGCAACTTTTATATTGATATGTCCATCTTTCCTCGGGAATACAACAACTCCGAGAAATGCCACCATAAATGCGAACCTCCGGTGTTCTTCCCATTTCGCTCGGTTGGACTTACAGCATAATTTGTTGGTAAGATCATTGAAACCCCCAACGTGTCCAAACCTATTGTAAATGAAGCTTAAAGAACAAAACCCGTCGGCCGGATCTTCATTATGAACATTCCGGGCAATTTTCAAAGAGTCGAGGAAGCGATGTACTGTCACCGTCCTCGGAGATACCGGTATTTTCCTTTCAGCGGAACCTCGGTCTTTCCAATGTAAAAGGCAATCTCCTCCAAAGTTGGGGTAAGTTCAAAATCTGGGAAATGAAATACGTTGTGTGCCGAATCCCAAAACGTGACCAACGCTCTAACCACATCACCTCGAGGAACCATGTCTAGTAAACCCGTGAGGCCTTTCAAGTACTTTTTGACCCAGTCTTGACCATCGGATCCCATGTCCTGCCACCATAATCTCAGCTCCAAAGGGATTTTATTTAGGGAAAATTGTTCATTCATCATCGTGCTCGTCCCGCACATTTATTAAGGTGATTTTATTTAGAAAAGGAAAAATCTTTTTCAATGCAAGTTTTCAATTTTTGAATGAAAGAAAAGAAAAATGATTTTCGAAGTGGCCATTTTTGCAAAAACAGCCTTCCGTCGTCCTTTCGGAACATTCGGCAATTTCCAAAAATAGCAATCACCTCGATTATTTGAAAAGAAAATCTTTTTGGTCTTTTTATAAAAGTGTGGTTGGACCCGTTTAAGGGTTGCCTACGTATCCCACCTAATGGCGAGAATCAAACCTGCGTAGTTCGGTCAGATTATTGACCAATTATTTCAAAAAATGCTCCACCTATTTTTTCAAATTTTCAAATTTTCCAGGTACCTATTTTCTATAACTCTTATTTTCCTCTCTCTTTTTTTTCTTTTTCAACAATTTTTCTATCTCGGGATTTCCGCCGGTCCGCATAACGGTCAAGGACAATAAAATGCAACACATAGCATGCTCGGTCTTTTCAATACCGGGTCACTTGTCCTAGATGGACCCAACCCCTGTGTTGAGTCCCCTAAGTCAAATATGATGCAAATAATCGTCCTAGACCTATGTTCGAAATCTTATGGTTTCATGGATTGCTAGGCCGTGTACCCGAGCGGACAACTCGAATCGAGGAGGGGGCTACGTACCGGTGACCCGCGGAGTCAATCGGCTTTGTAACTTATCCGGCCTCTGTTTTCTTAATTTAAGGTGACTTTAACAGAAAGGGGAGTCTCAACCAGTAAGCACATCCCCGGGGGAGAAGAGAGAAGGGTTTTCGGCACAGTTTTATATACAGTTCACATAATATCAAAGCGATAAAGCACATAGCATGTTGTTCAAATCACATAATGAAGTCAAATAAAAACGCGAACGGCAGTTCTAAGGAGCTCGAGTTCTTAAACCCTGAAATCGAAATTCAGGGTTGACTCCCCAGCAGAGTCGCCAGAGCTGTCACACCTCCCTTTTTACTACCCCGACACACTTAAAAGCGTATAAATACACTTGTAGGGTATACCCCGACGCTCAATTAGCCGAAACGGATAAAATCACGTAAGGGAAGGAGTTTTTCCAATTAAAGGACAATCGGTTCGGGATTTTATTAGAGATTAATCGGAGTCGCCACTTGGGAATGACAATGGTGTCCCAAGTCACCGGTTAATCCCGAATCCGAGGAATTTTGACTCTTGAAATGTCTGCGAAGCAGAGGTCCGGATAAGGAACTCTGTTAACCCGGGAGAAGGTGTTAGGCACTCCCGGATTCCGTGGTTTTAGCACGGTCGCTCCACTGTCGTTCTTGACTTTTGTTTGACTTAATTATAGGTTTTAACAACATAATGTGCTTTTACGTTAAATATCATTTTTTAGGAATTTGCGGTATCGCGAAAACACGCCTCGAGTCATACCGCAACCAGTACGCCTATGACTTTTGGTGTATTTCAGCTTTACCGAGATTTGGATTTGAGTCGCACCAAGTGCACACTCGTTCATAGGAAGGTATATTAAAATCGTGCCTAAAGATAATCTATATCGGCTTTTAACTTTGGGAGAGGCTATGGAATTCGCTATTAGCCTCTCCGGTTCTATTATGTTATTCTATTACTAAATAGGGGCCCCGGTGTTTGTTATTCGGGCGAGGCTCATCCCAATTTTTATTAAAGGATACTAATATTTGGCTAAGTTTTCTATATTTGTTCTTGCCTTAAGCGCATTCACCAATAAGTGTTCCAGGCCCCTTTCGAATTTTTTTTGTTGTTTATTGGGCCTGGACTTTCCTTTAAACGTATGGACCGTCTTGGTCTTCGAGATTCAGGTTGCTTTGGGTTTAAACTTGCTGGCCTCATTAGCTTCACGTTGTAGTTCAAAGCTAGTTTACATATTGAGCCCAAACCGATAAATGTAATATGAAATAACAATAAGTGCAAAGAACCAGAAATAACGCAAATCAACAGGATTTAAGAATCGAAATCAGATTGCTTTTATTCATTGAAAGAGTAGAGCCACTGTACAGGAAATTCTATAATTACAACTAATTAAGAGGAGAACTAAATTAACCGGCTACTTTTATCCTCATTTCTGCACTCTAACATATATTAACCATGAAGCTTTTCTGAACTAAGGAATTAACAATAGACAGTCTAGCTATGTGGTGTATGATCCAGAGTCTAATTACTAGCTAAAAATTTCCAGATTATCATGCTAAGTGACTAATGGAATTTGCACCAGATTTTAGTAGAGTTTCTGTTAGTTGCTCTTATTTCTAGTATCACGTTACCCCATTTCAGATGAACTATGATACTTCTCTAATTATTATTCTCTTTTGGGACTTAAGTGTGATCAATTACTAATATGAGCCAGATTTATTTGGTGTTCCTAAAACCAATTTTACATTAACGTTATCTTATCTGATTATTTCCTATTCTAACCCATTTGAACATGAATATCGACAAAATGGTTAATACGCAAGCATATCACCTTCTTCACGAGTTCTGTTGTTATAGGCCTATGTGATAATTATTTAGCTTCATTTTAAGAGTTTTACCTAATTAACTAGGTGAGACACCAATCACTACTACTACTATACTACTACTAGATTATTACATCTCTTGTGTTTCTGTTTTCAGCTACTACATACTACTACAATTAAGCTACTAATTCAATAATACAAAATGACAGAATAAATTAAAGCAGGAACTTCATTTCCACGTTTCAGCAATTACATCTTCAATAGAACAGGGTATGTACCTGATTCAGCAAAAGGAACCAATGAGTTCTAGGGGGACAGAAGCAAGTAATCAGCAAAGGGTCAAACAAGGCAATGCAACAGTGAGATCCAGTGAGCCAAATATCACAGCAACAGCAGGTATGAATCAGCAATGCAACAGAAAAACCCAGTCCAATTCGAGCAGAAGAACCCAGCAAAACCAATAGAAACCAGCAAGTTCTACCCGAAAATTCCGGAAAATCCTATTGCTCTATTGCTATTTTTATCTCTCAAGCTTTTGTGTGAATTTCAGTTTAGATGTGTTTTTTCAGATTTTTCAGAATTCGACCCCCCTTTCAGCCCTTTTTGGGGTATATATAGTTATTTTTAGGGCTGAAGACTTGGGGAGGAAGTATGGGATTAATCCCACTTCTCCCCCTCCTAAAATTATCAAACTTACACTTTAACCCCAATTTCAGTTACCAGAAATCCTTCCAGCATGTGCTGGAAGGTTCTAAAGATTCCTTTTTATGGGTTTTTACTAATGTATCCCTAAGGGTTTGAGATTTTTACAGATTTCCCATTTTTAGGAGACCATTATACCCCTAAATCTCTGCAAAATTGCAGAAATCAGGAGCATAAAGGACTCCCTTACCCTCTTAGGTTCTAAACTATTTACTGTTTTACCTTTTTAAATCCCAATTGTGCCCCTAAGGGCACTGCTGATTTACCAGCTTACCTAGGTTAGATTTTCAGCTTCTTTGGACTTATTTAACTAATAGCCAGCCCTGGCATTAGTATTTAAGGGCTGGCCAGTTCTATTTTAAGAAACTATTTCAATTTTAGCCACTTTTAATTAATTCCAGTCAATTAAGACCAATTTATTCCAATTTAAAGCTAATTGCAGGACTAGCCTGTTTTATTATTATGATTAACTATTTAAGAACTAGCCAGTCTCAAGTTGAGACTTAGCTTGGGCTATCAAAGCCAAATACTGGACAGCTGGGCCCAAAACCTTTACAGGTTTGGCCACTTTGCTGTTCAGGGCTCTAAAGAGAGCCTGGGCTAGTCTGCCTTTGCAGACATAGCCCCTTTTGCACAACCAGCCACTTTAAAAGTGGACTGTGTGTTAGGGCTTTATAGAATAGGTCAACCCTTTGCAAGGTTGACCATTCTTAAGCCAATTATTTAACTTATAGCCTAATTATGCATTTTCAGTGTTTTATCCTATTTAAAAACTAACCAATTAGTGAGACCTAGCACTAACAGCTATACCCAATTCACCTAGAGTTTGATAGGCCCTAAACAGTGTTCAACTAACATGGAACTATTGCAGTTTTAGCCATTTCAACATGTAATTGCACCCATAACCATATGAAACCTAACAGTGTTTATCAACTAATTAAAATTCAGAAAAGGAATTTGATAATGTTGAATCTCAACTAATCAACTCACATTGCTCAGGTTCATATAGCAAAGATATCAATTAATCATTGAAAAGGACTAATTAGAAACAACTTATGTTAGATGATTCACTGAAAGACTCCAACATACTCAAGATTCATGGGCACAAACATATAGACACTAAATTCTCACAAAACAGTCCAGAATAAATGAAGCATGACTTATATCATTCATGAGAACCAACTACTGACCCTAGGACCAAACTAAATCATGTAAAGAAGATAGAACAATATGGACATTTGAACTAGTAGAAGAGACTCTAATTAGGGTAAAACAACTAAGCTAATCATGAAGGGAGGCACAAGAGGTATCTAATTTCAAAGATGAAATGTTGCAAGATAAACAAGAGAACTCTAGCTATAACCAAGAGTGAAGAACACACAAGGAAGAACAGTCAGGACATCAACTTAAAAGATGAAAAGAAAACAAGAGTTAAGCATGCATGACAATAAAAGAAAAGTCAACTAGACTATGAAAGCTAAACAGATCAAGGACTGTAATGGAATCAAGGTAACTCTTTTGACTCAATCAGAAACATAACATGACTTGAAACAAACAAAGCAACAGAACATCATGAGGAAAAATGAGATGGAAAGGAAACCTAGTTCTATCATAGATCTTTCAAGCTAAAGCAACAAGAGCAGTCAGAACAAATCCGGAAACTATATGATTTAGTAAAAATGAAGACAAGAAAAGAGTCAGAAGTGACTTAGGCTTTAAGCAAACAGAACAAATAAGAAACCAAGACCAACGGTCATGATTTTGCAGTAAACAGAAACCAGCAGCTAAAGTGACCAAGAAAAGGTGAAATCTCTAAACTTGGAACAAAGAAACATGAGATTAAAACAACAAACAGAATCTTATCACTAACATGCTTGAAAGAAAAGATTAAGAAACCTTATGACTAAATATCAGAGACACGGACAAGAGATGTGAAACATGCGAAGACAAACATAACAAGAAAAGAACTAATGATAAGCAAAGATAGAAAAAACCCTAAAACTAACATGAAGAACAACTAATCAGTATAGAAGAGATAACAATTCACAGAGTAAAGCGACAAAAGAAATATGAACTACAGAACATAATCAAACAGCAAAACAAATAACAAACATAAATCAGAAAAGACATAGAAGACATGCGAAACAAACAAAACAGAGGGAAGGGACTTAGCTTAGCGGGGCCTGTCCCCCGAGCTTCCTATTCCCTTCACTCTTCTCACCCTCTCTCGAACTCTCTCTGACTCCTTTTATTCTCTTTTCTTGTTTTCTTTTTCTTTCATTTTTTCCTCTTCTGTTTTTCCTTTTAGGCTTTAAAGATTGAACCTTTTGAAATTTTGAGTTGTAAAGGGGTGTTTGGGAGAGTAAAAGGCGAGGCCTTTGGGTGTTTTAAGTTTGGGGGTCGCCGGAGTTAGGTTTCCGGTGACACTCTTTTGGATATTCGAGGAGCTCCGGCAAGATTCGAAAGGTGAGGGTAGCATGGTTGGATAGATCAGGTGAAAAGGGTTCGAATGGCGTTGGTTTGAAGCGGTGATTCATTGTATGAGTGGTCACCGGAGAGGTTCCGGTGACCGGCGTTTCAGAAGAATGGTTGGTTTTCTGGAGTTTCTGGGTGCTTGTGGTGAAGAAGAAGGAGAGAAGGGTAAGAGAGATGAAGGAGGTGGCCGGAGACCACCGTAAGAGGTGGTGGCCTCCATGGCCGATGATGTCTGAAGGAGACGAAGCATGGAGAGAAGAGGCGGCTGGTCTCTAGGGTTAAGAATTTGGCTAAATGAGACGGCCGTCTTCAGACAGAAGCCTTATATAGGCCATATGTCCTAGGAAATCCTGACCGTCCGATTGATGGAGATCGACGGTTCACACGCGCGTTACTAAAACGGCGTCGCATCGTCGCTTATGAGGCCAAGAGCCTCTTCCGTCAGATCATATGAATGGACGGTTGAGATCACCCTTACCTTAATTAATTTTAAAAACCAACTAACTAATTATTTAGGCCGTTGGATTGAACTTAAATGAACGACTAAGATTGAGTCTCTTATCTCAATTAATTAAATACTCCGCCCATTTTCTTAACCGTTGGATCTATCCTAATGAACGGCCGAGATCACTATCTCTTTCATGGATCAGGCCTAAACTTTAGGGCTAAGGGACTGGGCCAATACATTTGGGCCTCTCAATTCAATCCAAATTTATTACATAGCATATATATTTTTTGTATTTTTGATTTTATTTATTTTTTATGTGTTTTCTTTTATACTTTTTTTTCTTTTTCTTTTATGGAAAAATATAAAACCTAATTTCCTACCTACTCTAATTATTTAGTAATTTTTGGCAATTTTCTACTATTTTTTCCTAATTTCTACTACTTAACACTATTTTTGCCATTTTTCTTAAAATCTAACTAATTACATAGCCTATTAATTTCCTAGCCTATATTTTTTATTTTTCTTTTAATTTCTACTTATTCAAACTCAAAAGTATAGCTAATTCCAAACAAAGCAAGTAATTGCACTCAAAAATATATTGATGCGAAGGACTTTGTATGAAGATGCGAAGCCTACTAGAGATACGCACTAATGATCCACTAACTAGGAGAACTGCTTCATTCAGTCTTGTCCCCATGGCTATTTATCAAATAGGGAATGGACATCGTCGCCCCCTACCATGGGCACCCTATAAGGCTCAATGCACACTATTCATGACTGATTATTTTTCCAAATGGCACGAAGCTCAAATGTTCAAGAAAGTCCGGGAAAAAAAGTTCATTGACTTCATATGAGACCACATAATATGTCGATTTGGCATATCATACTAAATCGTTTGCGATAATGGGAAACAGTTTATTGGAAGCTAAGTAAAAAAGTTCTTCGAGGATCAAAAGACTAAGAAAATACTCTCGACACCTTATCACCCTAGTGGGAATGGACAGGTGGAGTCAACGAACAAAACCATACTTCAAAACCCAAAGAAGAGATTGATCGATGCCAAAGAAAAATTAAAGGAAATCCTGCCTAAAGTCCCGTGGGCATATAGTATGAGCTCGAAGTCTAGTACCGGGGCCGCCCCATTTTCACTAGTTTATGGTGCTGAAGCCTTAATACCATTTGAAATGGTAGAACCAAGCCTCAAATTCAAATATGAAAGGAAGAGTCAAATAGCAAGGCCATGATAACGAGCATGGAATTATTGGATTAAAGGCATGAGGCCGCCCAAGTCCGGTTGGCCGCCCAGAAATAGCATATAGAAAGATACTACAACCGAAAAGCCAACCTTCGATACTTCAAGATCAGGGACATGGTTTTGAGAAAATTAATGTTACACACCCGGAATCCGAAAGAGGGAAATCTAGGACTAAATTAGGAAGGACCATATCGAGTTGTCAGAATTGCCGGCAAAGGCTCGTACAGACTCAAAGCAGGAAATGGTGTACCACTACTGAAGAACTGGAATGCGGCACACTTAAAGCGGTACTACTGCTAAGGTACGATCTCAATTACTCTTTGATAATATTATGAATCAGACTAAAACTTGCAGGCCACAACCAAGGATGGATGTGGCTTTTAGGTCTAATACTACGTGTTACACTCTTTTTTTCTTAAATCGATTTTTTCCCAAAATAGATTTTTTGGTAAGGTTATTAATGAGACAACAGTAAAATATGCTAACTTAGATTCAAAGGTCGGTCTCAAACGGAAGTCAGTGGGCGTGTATATCGCATCAACAATATTTGAGCTATCTCAAGCTCGACCTCAAATACTGGGGGCCATAACCCTCAGATTAAGTTTTTTTGCAATGAAAAATTTAACAAGGAACGAAAAAAAATTTGTATGTTAGAAGCTAAGGCTCGATGGTTAGGATTTAATGTAAGGGACAAAAGTTTGAGTGAACCATGCCCACATAGTCCAATTTATCCATGATACAAGCTTTTACACGTTTTCGATCATGTACTTTACGCACAGAAATGAAAGAAAGTTCTATCTTGCTATTACACGTTTTTACCTCTTAAATTTTAGAACCTACGAGCCCATGGGCTACCCCTATTCTGGGACTATCGAGCTCAAGGGCTACTCCCACAGGGGATTGTCGTCCGAAAAAATTTCGGACAATCGGGGCTATGATATCCCGGAGGCACCAAACCTATTTTGTAGAGCCTAAATACAAAAGGCTACGGTTGCCCTAAAAATGGCTAGAAGATGTTCGAAGCTCGTAATCAAAATTAAGGCCTTTATAAAAATTCAAAACCCGCTAAAAAGAAACCCTTGGCAAAAGCATCGTCTAAAATCACTTAAGCAACTTGAAAAAAGCCACACCGAGTTTTTAAAGCTCGATCAAGCAAAGTTTTAGCAAAGTTAGGCTCCGTTCGAACCTTCGAAAAGTGAAGGCCCTATAACTATATTTGATTCTATGCTAAAGTATTAAAAACATTGCAAGAATAGAAATTATGAAAATATGATGATAAAGTGAAGACTCGATATTGCTAGAAAGAGACAATTTTATATATACACTCTAGAATATACATACAATGGCCCAATAAAAATTGCCTCAAATAAACAAAAAATATATATAAGAAAAAAAAAACAAAAAGGTACTGAGGCATCTAAGCCTAATATTAACTAGGGCCCGACTCTTTTCTAGATCCGTCAGAGCCTCCGGGTCCCTCTGAACCCTCGAAATCCGCAGAGCCTTCGGCACCTTTGGGCTCAAAAAGCTTCTTTGCCTCAGCTTCATACTTTTTAGCTTCTTCGATCTCAAGCGACAAGTCAAAACCTCGGTCGTGGATTTCCTCAAAGGTCTCTCTTCGAAACAGTCATTTCATGTACTCAGCCTTTTCCTACTGGCAGACTTCGCTTGCTTTCACATTAGCTTTGTATTGGGCCACCATTTTATCAGCATCAGCGGAGGTAGTAGCCAACTTGGACTTCACTGCCTTGTATTCTCTACCGAGGGCATCCCTCTCTGTGGCAGCCGAGCTCAACTGTGCTCGGAGATCTTCACTTAGTTGAGACCACTTCTCAGTTTTCTCCTTCACCCAGAGTTTGACATCTACCGATGCCAGCTTTGCCTTGGTGGTTTCCTTTTGTTAAGTCAACAAGTCCAGTTTGCTTTTCCATCTGTCGGCCATGGCTTGGACCTCGTGCATCTTGGCTCGATGTTGGTCAATTAGGTCAATCTTCTGTTGGACCTACGAGGTTGTATTGTTAGTCACCACGACTAGCTCCTTGGTTTTAGCTTCAAAAACCATTACCATTTCAATCAGATCAGCATATTCACGCCTAAGGGTCGAAGCTTCCTTCTGAACCATGTCCAGCTTGGCCTAAAAGTCCTTGATGTCCATGTCTTGTTACTCGCTAAGAAGCTTATCGATATTCTTCTTTTGAGCCTGCTCCTTGAACTCAAACTCGAGCTGGTTGATCTTGGAGCAGTACTAGAGGAGCTCTCATGGTGAAGAATTGTGGCCTGCAAAATAACGAAAATAGTTAGAGATATCAAAACCAAAATGGAATTCAAGAGGGAGTATTGATGCTTTACCAGATTCAGCGCCTACTGCATCTCATTGAAGAGATTAGACGTGCCCGCAATAAGAATAACCTATCTCTTGCGATTAGGGTCCACACTCAGAGAGGGAAATTGATTAACTAGGTTTGGGCTCGAACTTGGCTCGCCAACTTCCAAAGGGGCATCCTTGTTTGGAATCTCTACGTTGCCCAGCCCCGAAGTCTTCCAAAGTAGACATGTTTACGCCATCTAATAAGGAGTGAGGAAGATCGTACATGCCATGAACACCTTCACTTGATGTTTCCTTTCCTGTTCGAGCCTCCTCAAGAATGGAATCAGTGTATGAAGGCGTCCTAACGATGTCTATTACACTGGTCGCCCCCTTTGGAATGGAAGCATCTTCTCGGGACGAATCGGCCCTAATCTTCATTTTGACCTCCCGAGTCGGAGGGAGATAGTCCTCTTGACTCTCTTTATCGACCACCGCCTGCTCTCCGACAGGGGGTCGATCCATGGGTAACAAAGATATCATCTTCTTCGGTCTCATCCCTGAGCTGGTAAAGCAAATTAGAGTTCGGTACCTGGGACTTGGTATTCTTTTTGGGCTTGTAGGCCTAAGTGGCCGATCTCTTTTTTACCTTCACCTCGGACCCCTTGGATCCCAAATACTTTCTTTTCCTCTTCATTTTTCCTTCGGTATAGCCTGATCTGTACCGTAACGGAGGGACCAACGGATGGGGATGCACCCTCGCCTCGCCTCCTTTCAGTGGCCTAACTTTAGTGGTCTTAGGCAAACCTGTAATGGCAAGAGAGAAGTTCAACATTATGTATGTTCAGGGCATAATATTAACTATTTTAAGAAGAGCTTTACCATGTTCAAGGCATAAAATTTATAATATTAATATTTATATAGTTGACTTTGGTCAACATTTTGGGTAAACGGACTCGGACCCATTATGTGACGGTCTCGGGAGGTCTGTAGAAAAATATGGGGTTCGGGCATGTGCCTGGAGTCGAAATCCGAGGTCAAAAACCCCGATAAAAGATTTTTTCTGTTAAATTATTTTCTGAAATTATTAAGGAAAAATAAAAATAAAATGATTTAGAAAATATAGGTATCGGGCTCGTATTTTGGTTACGACGCCCGATACAGGTCTTAAACTTTCTGTGAAATTTGGTCGAAATCCGACGTCGTTTGACATGTTTCGGACCTAAATATCTAAAGTTAGAGGTTGATGAACTTTAAAACAAAAATCATGAGTTTTGGGGTTTGATTCCTTGATTTTGATGTTATCTTAGCAATTTGATCGCTCGAGCACGTTCGTATGATGTATTGCATGTGTGTTTAGTTGGGAGCCTTGAGGGCTTAGGAGTGATTTGGGGTTGGTTCGGGATGGTTTGGAATAGAAATATGTTGCAGAAAATCTGTTGTTGGCAATCAGTGAAATCCTTCATCGCGTTCGCAGTATCCACTTCGCGTTCGAGCAGCTTTGCTCCCACAGACCTTCACGTTCGCGTTCAGGCCACCACGATCACGAAGCTTTGTTGCTTCATTCAACGCGTTCGCATGGTCCCTCACATGTTCGCATGGTCCCTCACACGTTCGCGTAGGTCAAGATTTCAGACCCCAAATACTTACTCTACACGTTCGCGTTACCTCGTCGCAAACGCGGTGTTACCAGTTCCTTCTTCTATGGGTTCGCGGTTAGCACCACGCGAACACGATGCTTTGACATTTTCAACTTTCGCGGACGCGTCCCTATTCGCGCGAACGTGAAGGGTATTTTTGCCTAGTAAAATTTTTAATTCAAAACGGTGTTCGTTACGGTACTTAGCCATTATTTCACACGAGCCCTTCTCCTTCACCCTCCATAGGTAAATTTCAAGCTTTCCTTTCTCCATAGCTCTTTGGGTAAGTGATCTTAACTTTATTCCCTCATAATTTCTTCATCTCAACACTAATTTTCTAGCCCTAATTCATGAATTCAAGGTAGAAAATAGAGGTCTTGGGTAGAACTAGGGCTTTGAGAATTTGGGGTGATTCAATATCAATTTGGGGTCGAATCTTTAAACAAATTGCATATTTGAATTAGTGGGGTTATGGGTGATTGTGTTTTGGTCCGAGCCTCGAGTTGTGGACCATGTGGGCCCGTTGTCGGATTTTGATAATTTGGAAGAATGATGGAAATTTCATTACTGGGCTATGAGATTATATTTTTGAGCTCTTATTGATACTATTGAACTAAATTGTGCCTAGACATTATTATTTCGGAGTTGGATTCTAAAGAAAAGGCGATTTTAGAGCCTTGATCGCTATTTTCGGACCAAGGTAAGTGTTTGTTCTAACTTTGGCTTGAGGGATTAACATTAGGGTATTATTTTCTACTTGCTAACTGTGGAGTACGGTGTATAGGCATGGTGATGGTTATCTATGCACCGGAGTCTAGCATGACCGTGAGTCTTATATGTGTTGGATTCGGATTTAATGGTACATCTTTCTTGCTTGGGTTGATGAGCATAATATAATGTGAATAGTTGAGGAAGGTTTGTGATTGGTTTGGCTTTTGGAGCATTGGCTCGGACTAGAAATTGTTGCTCTCGATTTACGTGCACGATCCGAGCATGTAGCCGGAAAGATTTTTTTGATAGAAAATATGAATTCTATGAGAAATTTGGATAAAAATGATATTAATATTGATATGGTTGACTTCGGTCAACATTTTTGGTAAACGGATCCGGACCCGAGATTGGATGGTCCCGAGAGGTCCGTAGGAAAATATGGGACTTGGACATGTGTCCGGAGTCGAATTCGAGGCCTAGAGCCCAAGTTATGAATTTTTATGTGAAATTGTTTTTGATGCAATTATTGAAGGAAATAAATTAATTGACCTTGGTATCGGGCTCGTATTTTGGTTCCGACGCCCGGTACAAGTCTTAAATATTATATATGTGATTTCTGTAAAGTTTGGTGACATTTGGATGTCGTTTGAGATGTTTTGGACCTTGAGTTCCAAGTTATGAAGTTTTGAAAATCAAAAGTATGAAAATCATGAGTTTAAGGCTTGATTTGATGAAAATGAGGTGATATTGGCGATGTGATCGCACGAACAAGTTCATAATGTGTTTTTGAGGTTATGTGCATATTTGGTTTGGAGCCCCGAGGGCTCGGGTGAACTTTGGATAGGCCACGAGATCAATTTTTCATGTTAGAAGTTGCTGTCTGCAACTGGTCTGCAGAGTTCGCAAATGCGAACAATAGTTCGCAAATGCGAACAATAGTTCGCAAATGCGAAGCCAGCCTTGTTCGCAAATGCGAACAATTGTTCGCATTTGCGAAGGTCCCCAGTGCTGCCTTGGTTCGCAAATGCGAACCATTGTTCGCAAATGCGAACGTCCCAGTGACTGCCTTGGTTCGCAAATGCAAACACTGCCTTATACAGCATGTGTTCGCAAATGCGAACATTAGTTCGCAAATGCGAGATGTTCGCAAATGCGAACAAATGTTCGCAAATGCGAACTTCCCACCCTTAGCTTATTTTTCAAACTCCGGAAATTGGTCGGGGTTCGCAATTGCGAACCCATGTTCGCAAATGCGAACACAGAGACCTGAAAAACACGAATTTCAGTCATTTCTTCACTTTTCACAAAACCAAAACACCCATTTGCGATTCTTCAAGGATTTCTTCTTCATCAAAACGATTGTAAGTCACTTTTTACTTAATTCTTTCAATTCCTAACATCATTAAACATGTTTTTCATTAGAAATCAAATGTTTTCATGGTAAAATTCTTGTTTTTGTTAGAAAATAGGGTTTTTCATAAATTGGGGAATTGGACCTCGAATTGAGGTCCGATTTTGAAACAAATTATATACATGAACTCGTGGGGGATGGGTAACCGGATTTTGGTCCTAACCCCGAATTCCGACCATGTGGGCCCGGGGTTGAAATTTACTATTCATGGCAGAATGTTGTAAAAGTTGTATTTGGTATTAAGAATTAGTTTGTGGAGTAGAATTGATGATATTAAATCAATTGTGTATAGATACGGTTGGATTGGAGCCAAATTGAAAGAAAAGACATTTCCACGAAGTGAATTGTTCATAAGCATTCGAGGTAAGTGTTTGTTCTATCCTAGCTTGAGGGAATAGGATTATGTGTTATGTGTTATGTGATCGAGTGCGGTGTATGGGCTGTGGTGACGAGCATCCATACACCGGCGTCTAGTATGACCGTGAGTCGTTGGAAAATAATTATTTTGAGATATATTACAGATGAATTGTTATTGTTCTCCCTTGTTGGGACTTGTTGTGAAGATTATTATTGATTGCCCTTGATGGGACGGATTATGAATTACTGTTTCTTTCTTTACCCTTAACTGTGATTGTTATTTGGGTGAGGAAGAGTGATAATGCACGAAGGGTGATGTCGTGCCATGTTTTATTTATTTATGCACGAAGGTTAATGTCGTGCCATGTTTATTTATTGATTATGCACGAAGGATCATGCCGTGCCCTGTCATTGAACCATGTACGAAGGATCATGCCGTACTATGGATGTGAGGATGAGAGTAAAAGCACGAAGGGTGATGCCGTGTACTTTATTTGTTTATTTGGTGAGGATGAGAGTAAAAGCACGAAGGGTGATGCCGTGCAATTGTTTGCTATTCCTTGACTTGATATTAATTGTTTTTCCATTATATTTTATTTGGGTGATGCCGTGCAACTATTTGCCATTTCTTGATTTGATATTACTTGTGTTCCCATTATACCTTGTTTTCCTTGTGAACTTATTTGATTGTTATTTGGGTGAGGAAGAGTGATAATGCACGAAGGGTGATGCCGTGCCATGTTTATTTATTTATTTATGCACGAAGGATCATGTCGTGCCCTATTATTGAACCATGTACGAAGGATCATGCCGTACCATGGATGTGAGAATGAGAGTAAAAGCACGAAGGGTGATGCCGTGTACTTTATTTGCTTATTTGGTGAGGATGAGAGTAAAAGCACGAAGGGTGATGCCGTGCAATTGTTTGCTATTTCTTGAATTGATATTACTTGTGTTTACATTACACTTTGTTTTTCCTTGTGAAATTATTAACTGTGGTTAATTGTTGAATTCTTTAAGATATTCCTTATTGTGTTAATACTTGATTATTTCTTGTTATTTTGTGGTACACATATATATATTGAATTGCACAGGTTTATGTGAGTGTCTGGTCCTAGGCTTGTCACTACTTCGCCGGGATAGGCCAGGCACTTACCAACACATGGGGTCGGTTGTGCTGATGCTACACTTCGTGCGTTTTTGCACGAGTCCAGGTTACGATCGGAGCAGCAGCAGCGAGTAAATAGATTGCGTGGGAGCTAATCATATTTGAGACCGAGGTAGGTTGCAGACGTCCGCAGGCCCGGCGTCTCTTTCTTTATTTATGTTAATAGTTGTAGTCTCATTGTTCCGAGACAAACAGAATTATGTTATATTTCCTTCATACTTTTATGTGTAGTATTCCATAGTAGTTTGTGAGTTGGTGACTCCACGTCTTGGGTAGAGGATTTCAGTATGATTTTCACCTTGTGTTTTGTTATTTCCATTTTGATAAAGTATTCCGCATTTATTTAATTAAAATTGTGTTAAAAACAGGATAGTATGAATACAGTGGCTTGCCTAGCTACCACGAGTAGGCGCCATCACGATCCCGATGTTGGGGGAAAAATCCGGGTCGTGACAAGTTGGTATCACAGCTCTAGGTTACATAGGTCTCACCACTCACGAACAAGCTTAGTAGAGTTTGAGAGGTAGGTACGGAGACGTCCGTACTTGTCCTCCAGAGTCTATTGAGTTAGGAAAAAGTCTCTCATTTGTTCTTTCTTGTCGTGCGACTTGTTCCTCAATTACTGATTGAATTTCTATTCTGTCCTTTCGCGGATGGTAAGGACACGCACTTCTTCGTCCGCTGACCAGCAGCCTGAGCCCCAGACAGCTCCTGTGAGGGGCAGGGGCCGAGGCCGTATCGGAGGCCGTGGTAGGGGTAGAGCTCAGCCCCCGGGCAGCTACCCCAGAGGTGGAGCCTCATATTGAGATCGAAGAGGAGGTTCCGGTTCCAGCAGCTCCAGTGGGCCCAGCTCAGGTCCCAAGAGAGGCTTTGATTACCCCGGATCTCCGGGATGCTTTGGTCGAGAATAGCGGGATTTATGGATAGCATTGCCAGAGCGGGTTTATTATCGGTTGCCCCAGCCACTTCTCAGGCTGGAGGAGGGGCCCAGACTCCTATTGCTCATACTCCGGAGCCAGTAGCTCCTCAGCCTCAGGCACCAGTAATTCAGCCAGCTGTGGCCACTCAGTCAGGTACCACAGCTCATGCCGGTGATGGAACGGCCATGACTTCTGATTCGTTATGGAGGCTTGATCGGTTCTCCAAGCTATTTACCACTACATTCGGTGGAGCCGCATCAGAGGATCCTCAGGATTTCTTATTCAGTTGCCATGAGATTCTCAAGACTTTGGGGATTGTGGAGACAAACGGAGTTGACTTCTGTACCTTCAGACTTGCAGGATCCGCCAAGACTTGGTGGAGAGATTATTGCTCGACTCGACCCAGCAGGGTCCCCGACTCTATCATGGGACCGGCTTGCGGAACTATTTATGGAGAAGTTTCTCCCTCGCTACTCGGCGGGATTTACTTCGGAGGCGGTTTGAGCGCCTCCATCAGGGCACTATGACAGTTACACAGCATGAGACGAGATTTATCGACTTGGCTCGTCATGCGGTGGTGATACTTCCCACGGAGCGGGAGAGGGTCCGCGATTTATAGATGGGCTTAATCAGCCGATTAGACTCCGGATGGCTATGGGCGTGGGGAGTGACATATCATTTCGGAAGGCAGCAAATGCAGCACGTAGAGTTGAGATGGCTCTTGCTAGGGGAGGCGGTTATTCTTCGGATAAGAGGCCTCGTCATTCGGGCAAGTTTGGTGGTTCTTCCTCCGGTAGCAGAGAATCCTTTGATAGAGGCTAGTCCTCCCGTGCCTTTTCATTCCGCCCTTCGAGCTTCAAGGGTGGATCGGTGATCGTGGTTCTCGGGGGCATTATTCGGACCGTATCCTATTAATGCTCGGCCTCTTCGCAGTGTTCGTGGAGGCCATTCGGGTCGTCGGGGCCAGCAGCCCCTATCAGTCTAAGAGCTGCTACGATTGTGGTGACCCAGGTCATTTTATCAGAATTGCCCTATAGCAGCGGGCAACTCTCAGCACCGAGGTCCTCGTCCTATGATTCGAGGCCCCAGCTGACCCTCAGCCTGCCCAGCCAGCCGCAGGCGGGGGTAGAGATTTTAGAGGTGGAGGTCGAGACCGTAGAGGTAGAGACCGTCCGGCCAGAGGTAGAGGTCAGCCAGTTGATGGTCGTCCTAGAGACGCAGCTCAGAGGGGAGGTGCAGATCCCCGATTCTATGCTTTACCAGCCAGACCAGAGGCAGAGGCATCAGATGCCGTGATTACAAGTACTATTCTCGTGTGTGGCAGAGGTGCTTCAGTATTATTTGACCCTGGATCTACATATTCATATGTGTCTTCCTACTTTGCACCGTATTTGGCCGTGCCCAGCTATGCTCTGGATATTCCAGTTTATGTGGCTACACCGGTGGGTGACTCCATTGTAGTCGATCGGGTGCATCGTTCGTGCGTAGTTATATTTGGGGGTCTTGAGACCCGTGTTGATCTGTTACTTTTGGATATGGTAGATTTTGATGTCATATTGGGGATGGACTGGTTGTCCCCATACCATGCTATTCTTGATTGCCATGCTAAGACCGTGACCTTAGCCTTGCCAGAATCACCCCGATTAGAGTGGAAGGGTACCTCAAGCCACTCCGTTCGCACCTGTTATTTCTTATGTTAAGGCTCGACGTATGGTCGAGAAGGGGTGTCTAGCTTATTTGGCTTATATTCGTGATTCCAGCACAGAAGTTCCCTCCATTGAGTCGGTCCTTATTGCACGGGAGTTTCCGGAGGTTTTTCCTTCAGACCTGCCGGGCATGCCACCCGACAGGGATATTGACTTCTGTATTGATTTGGCACCGAGCACTCAGCCCATCTCTATTCCACCCTATCGTATGGCCCCGCCGGAGTTAAAAGAGTTGAAAGATCAGTTGCAGGACCTTCTTGAGAAGGGCTTTATCAGGCCCAGTGTTTCCCCCTGGGGAGCACCTGTATTATTTGTAAAGAAGAAGGATGGCTCGATGCGGATGTGTATTGATTACCGGCAGTTAAACAAAGTGACTATCAAAAATAAATATCCACTACCGAGGATTGATGATTTGTTTGACCAGCTCCAGGGAGCGAGGGTATTCTCTAAGATAGACTTGAGGTCAGGCTACCATCAGCTGAAGATCAGGGCGGCTGACATTCCTAAGACGACCTTTCGCTCTAGATATGGGCATTATGAGTTCTTGGTCATGTCCTTCGGGTTGTCCAATGCCCCAGCAGCATTCATGGAGTTGATGAACCGAGTGTTCAGGCCATATCTAGACTTATTCGTGATAGTCTTTATTGAAGATATTCTGGTGTACTCTCGTAGCAAGAAAGAACACGTGCAACACCTCAGAGTGGTTCTTCAGACTCTAAAGGATAGTCAGTTATATGCTAAGTTTTCGAAGTGCGAGTTCTAGTTGAGTTCAGTTGCATTTTTTGGTCATATTGTATCAGCGGAGGGTATTTAGGTAGACCTGAAGAAGATTGAGGCAGTTAAGAATTGGCCTCGACCAGCTTCAGTGATCGAGATACGGAGTTTCTTGGGGTTAGCAGGTTATTACCGTCGGTTCGTAGAGGGATTTTCCTCTATTGCAGCCCCGATGACCAGATTGACCCAGAAGGCTGCCCAGTTCAGATGGTCAGACGAGTGTGAGGCGAGCTTTCAGAAGCTCAAGACAGCCTTGACCACCGCACCAGTGTTGGTACTACCTACAGGTGCAGGGCCTTATACAATTTATTGTGACGCATCTCGTACAGGGCTTGGAGCGGTATTGATGCGAGATGGTAAGGTTATTTCTTATGCTTCGAGACAGCTAAAAATACATGAGAAGAATTATCTAGTTCATGATCTTGAGTTGGCAGCAGTAGTTCATGCCTTAAAGATCTGGAGGCATTATCTATATGGTGTGACATGTGAGGTGTACACTGATCACAAAACCTTACAGTATTTGTTCAAACAGAAGGAGTTGAATCTACGACAGCGGAGATGGTTAGAGTTGCTAAAAGACTATGATGTTACTATATTATATCACCCAGGTAAGGCCAATGTGGTGGCCGATGCATTGAGTAGAAAGTATGCTAGCATGGGTAGTCTTGCATATATTCCGGTCAATCAGAGACCATTAGCTCTAGATGTCCAGGCCTTAGCCAACCGGTTCGTGAGATTAGACATTTCTGAGCCTAGCAGGGTGTTAGCCCGCACGGTCGCTCGTTCTTCTTTATTAGAGCGTATCCGTGAGAGGCAATTTGATGATCCTCATTTGCGTGAGTTGAGAGATACAGTACAGCGGGGAGGTGCCACACAGGTAAATCTAGATGATGATGGGGTATTGAGATTGCAGGGTCGATTTTGTGTGCCCAATGTCGAAGGGATTCGAGAGTTGATCTTAGCAGAGGCCCACGGTTCGCGGTATTCTATTCACCCGGGCGCCGCGAAGATGTACCAGGACTTACGGCAGAAATATTGGTGACGCAGAATGAAGAAAGATATCGTTGCGTATGTCGCTCGGTGTCTAAATTGTCAGCAGGTGAAATATGAGCACCAGAGACCTGGTGGTGTATTCCGGAGGATTGAAATTCCCGAGTGGAAATGGGAGCGGATCACTATGGACTTCGTTACTCTGGACTTCCTTTGACTCGGAGGAAATTTGATGCTATTTGGGTCATTGTTGATAGGCCGACCAAATCAGCACACTTTATTCCAGTATTCGTCTCCTACTCGTCGGAGAGGTTAGCGGAGGTTTACATTAGGGAGATTGTTCGTATCCATGGGGTGCCGGTATCTATTATCTCTCATCGGGGTACGCAGTTTACCTCGCGGTTCTGGAGAGCGGTCCAGCGGGAGTTAGGCACCCAGGTTCAGTTGAGTACAGCATTTCATCCTCAGACGGATGGCCAGTCCGAGAGGACTATTCAGATTCTTGAGGACATGCTTCGAGCCTGTGTTATTGATTTCGGAGGCTCGTGGGATCAGTTTCTACCATTAGCAGAGTTCGCCTACAATAACAGTTACCAATCTAGCATCCAGATGGCTCCGTATGAGGCATTGTATGGTAGGCGATGTCGATCACCGGTTGGATGGTTTGAACCGGGAGAGGCTCGGTTGTTGGGTACAGACTTAGTTCAGGAGGCCTTAGATAAGGTCAAGACTATTCAGGAGAGATTGCGTTCAGCTCAGTCTAGGCAAAAGACTTATGCGGATCGCAAGGTGCGAGATGTAGATTTCATGGTTGGTGAACGAGTATTGCTTCGGGTGTCGCCTATGAAGGGCGTGATGAGGTTTGGGAAGAAGGGCAAGCTCAGCCCTAGGTATATTGGTCCATTTGAGATTCTAGACAGAGTGGGAGGGGTGGCTTACAGATTAGCTTTGCCGCCTAGCTTATCAGCCGTGCATCCAGTTTTTCACGTATCTATGCTTCGGAGATACCACGGCGATCCCACACATGTGTTAGACTTCAGTACCGTCCAATTGGACAATGATCTATCTTACGAGGAGGAGCCGGTGGCTATTCTAGACCGGCAGGTTCGACAGCTGAGGTCGAAGAGTTATCCTTCTGTGCGTGTTCGGTGGAGAGGTCAGCCTCCTGAGGCATCGACCTGGGAGTCCGAGTCTGATATGCGGAGCCGTTACCCACACTTGTTTCCTGACTCGGTACTTCTTTCTTTTGTCCGTTCGAGGACGAACGGTTGTTTTAGAGGTGGAGATTGTGACGACCCAAAGGGTCATCACTTATTTTATTAATAATTTCGAGCTTCCGAGGCCTTGAAAACCTCATTCTATGTTGCCTCGATTTACGTGCACGATCCGAGCATGTAGCCGGAAAGATTTTTTTGATAGAAAATATGAATTCTATGAGAAATTTGGATAAAAATGATATTAATATTGATATGGTTGACTTCGGTCAACATTTTTGGTAAACGGATCCGGACCCGAGATTGGATGGTCCCGAGAGGTCCGTAGGAAAATATGGGACTTGGACATGTGTCCGGAGTCGAATTCCTGAGGCCTAGAGCCCAAGTTATGAATTTTTATGTGAAATTGTTTTTGATGCAATTATTGAAGGAAATAAATTAATTGACCTTGGTATCGGGCTCGTATTTTGGTTCCGACGCCCGGTACAAGTCTTAAATATTATATATGTGATTTCTGTAAAGTTTGGTGACATTTGGATGTCGTTTGAGATGTTTTGGACCTTGAGTTCCAAGTTATGAAGTTTTGAAAATCAAAAGTATGAAAATCATGAGTTTGAGGCTCGATTTGATTAAAACGAGGTGATATTGGCGATGTGATCGCACGAACAAGTTCATAATGTGTTTTTGAGGTTATGTGCATATTTGGTTTGGAGCCCCGAGGGCTCGGGTGAACTTTGGATAGGCCACGAGATCAATTTTTCATGTTAGAAGTTGCTGTCTGCAACTGGTCCGCAGAGTTCGCAAATGCGAACAATAGTTCGCAAATGCGAACTCCCCACTATTCTGCAGAGTTCGCAAATGCGAACAATAGTTCGCAAATGCGAACTCCCCCTATTGTGTCTGTGTTCGCAAATGCGAACAATAGTTCGCAAATGCGAACTTGACCCTTCTGTGCCTGTGTTCGCAAATGCGAGCTATAGTTCGCAAATGCGAACCGGCCACTATTCCGCCTGGGTTCGCAAATGCGAACAATAGTTCGCAAATGCGAACCTCCCCATATTTAGCCTGTGTGTCGCAATTGCGAACAATTGTTCGCAAATGCGAACATTAGTTCGCAAATGCGAGATGTTCGCAAATGCGAACAAATGTTCGCAAATGCGAACTTCCCACCCTTAGCTTATTTTTCAAACTCCGGAAATTGGTCGGGGTTCGCAATTGCGAACCCATGTTCGCAAATGCGAACACAGAGACCTGAAAAACACGAATTTCAGTCATTTCTTCATTTTTCACAAAAACAAAACACCCATTTGCGATTCTTCAAGGATTTCTTCTTCATCAAAACGATTGTAAGTCACTTTTTACTTAATTCCTTCAATTCCTAACATCATTAAACATGTTTTTCATTAGAAATCAAATGTTTTCATGGTAAAATTCTTGTTTTTGTTAGAAAATAGGGTTTTTCATAAATTGGGAATTGGACCTCGAATTGAGGTCCGATTTTGAAACAAATTATATACATGAACTCGTGGGGGGATGGGTAACCGGATTTTGGTCCTAACCCCGAATTCCGACCATGTGGGCCCGGGGTTGAAATTTACTATTCATGGCAGAATGTTGTAAAAGTTGTATTTGGTATTAAGAATTAGTTTGTGGAGTAGAATTGATGATATTAAATCAATTGTGTATAGATACGGTTGGATTGGAGCCAAATTGAAAGAAAAGACATTTCCACGGATTGGATTGTTCATAAGCATTCGAGGTAAGTGTTTGTTCTATCCTAGCTTGAGGGAATAGGATTATGTGTTATGTGTTATGTGCTCGAGTGCGGTGTATGGGCTGTGGTGACGAGCATCCATACACTGGCGTCTAGTATGACCGTGAGTCGTTGGAAAATAATTATTTTGAGATATATTACAGATGAATTGTTATTGTTCTCCCTTGTTGGGACTTGTTGTGAAGATTATTATTGATTGCCCTTGATGGGACGGATTATGAATTATTGTTTCTTTCTTTACCCTTAACTGTGATTGTTATTTGGGTGAGGAAGAGTGATAATGCACGAAGGGTGATGCCGTGCCATGTTTTATTTATTTATGCACGAAGGTTAATGCCGTGCCATGTTTATTTATTGATTACGCACGAAGGATCATGCCGTGCCCCTGTCATTGAACCATGTACGAAGGATCATGCCGTACTATGGATGTGAGGATGAGAGTAAAAGCACGAAGGGTGATGCCGTGTACTTTATTTGTTTATTTGGTGAGGATGAGAGTAAAAGCACGAAGGGTGATGCCGTGCAATTGTTTGCTATTCCTTGACTTGATATTAATTGTTTTTCCATTATATTTTATTTGGGTGATGCCGTGCAACTATTTGCCATTTCTTGATTTGATATTACTTGTGTTCCCATTATACCTTGTTTTCCTTGTGAACTTATTTGATTGTTATTTGGGTGAGGAAGAGTGATAATGCACGAAGGGTGATGCCGTGCCATGTTTATTTATTTATTTATGCACGAAGGATCATGTCGTGCCCTATTATTGAACCATGTACGAAGGATCATGCCGTACCATGGATGTGAGGATGAGAGTAAAAGCACGAAGGGTGATGCCGTGTACTTTATTTGCTTATTTGGTGAGGATGAGAGTAAAAGCACGAAGGGTGATGCCGTGCAACTGTTTGCTATTTCTTGAATTGATATTACTTGTGTTTACATTACACTTTGTTTTTCCTTGTGAAAGTATTAACTCTGTGGTTAATTGTTGAATTCTTTAAGATATTCCTTATGGTGTTATTACTTGATTATTTCTTGTTATTTTGTGGTACACATATATATATTGAATTGCACGAGGTTTATGTGAGTGTCCGGTCCTAGGCTTGTCACTACTTCGCCGGATAGGCCGGGCACTTACCAACCACATAGGGTCGGTTGTGCCGATGCTACACTTCCGTGCGTTTTTGCACAGTCCAGGTTACGATCGGAGCAGCAGCAGGAGTAAGTAGATTGCGTGGGAGCTAATCATATTTGAGACCGAGGTAGCTTGCGGACGTCCGCAAGCCCGGCGTCTCTTTCTTTATTTATGTTAATAGCTGTAGTCTCATTGTTCCGAGACAAACGGAATTATGTTATATTTCCTTCGGACTTTTATGTGTAGTATTCCATAGTAGTTTGTGAGTTGGTGACTCCACGTCTTGGGTAGAGGATTTCGGTATGATTTTCACCTTGTGATTTGTTATTTCCATTTTCGATAAAGTATTCCGCATTTATTTAATTAAAATTGTGTTAAAAACAGGATAGTATGAATACGGTGGCTTGCCTAGCTACCACGAGTAGGCGCCATCACGATCCCGATGTTGGGGGAAAATCCGGGTCGTGACATATAATGTGAATAGTTGAGGAAGGTTTGTGATTGGTTATTCTTTTGGAGCATTGGCTCGGACTAGAAATTATTGCTCGAGGAATAGGTGATTAAGAATGGATCGCGTAACGATTAGTCCCTTGTCGGGACGTATGTATTTATTGTATTCTCCAATGCCAGGATGATTGAATTGTTATTTATATTCCCTTGTCGGGAGCTTCTTGTAATTGTTGTTACTCCCCTCACACTTGAGTTGCGAACGTTGTTTGGGTGAGTTCTTGGTATTAAATATTGAGGATCGGGTTGCACGTCACAATGGTATTGATAAATATTGAGGATCGGGTTGCACACCGCAACGGTATTGATTGTTGAGGATTGGGTTGCATGCCGTAATGGTGATATCTGTTGAGGATTGGGTTGCGTGCCGCAATGAAGTATGGACTTAGTGTATTGTGTTCGTATGTAGAGATTTCCTGTGTACTCCTTATCAGTTATTATTATTCAGCTTTACTTCTTTACCGATGATTTCTATATTAGACTGTAAAACCCCACAGCATGATCCCCCCTCTTTAACTGTTTAAATTAGTGTATTTCCTGTTATTGCATATATATCTGTACAGGTTAATTATGGTAGGTCCTGTCTAGCCTTGTCACCACCTCGTCGAGGTTAGGCCAGGTACTTACCAGCACATAGGGCGGGTTGTACTGATGCTACACTCTGTGTATTTCTTTTGTACAGATTAGGATGCAGCTTTCGGGCCGCAGAAGTATTAGATCGGGAGCAGACCTTCAGTCCAGGGACTCTCAATGTAGCCTAGCTGGCGCTCGCAGGCCAAACTCTCTTCCTTTATTTCTATTTGTTTTTATTGTAGCAAAATAGACATATGTATTTTCTTTCATTCATACTTGTTTGTAGTATTATTTAGTAGTCCGTGAGTTAGTGACATCAGATATTGGGTAGAGATATGGTTTAAACTTCTGCATTTTGGTTTCATTTTATAAAACTTAAAGTCTTCCGCACTTATTTAATTGTTTTCAGTATATTTATATTTTTTGAGATTTATCAGAGAATGTTTAAAGTTTGGCTGGCCTAGCTCCGTCCGTAGGCGCCATCACGACTCCCGATGGTGGGAAATCTGGGTCGTGACAAGCTGAAAATCCGGATAGTACCACGCAAACGCGATGCTTTGACCATTTCAACCTTCGTGAACACGTCCCTATTCGCGCGAACGCGAAGGGTATTTTTTCCAGTGAAATTTTTAATTCAAAACAGTGTTTATTACGGGACTCAGCCATTATTTCACACGAGCCCTTCTCTTTTACCTTCCGTAGGCTAATTTCAAGCTTTTCTTTCTCCACAGCTCTTTGGGTAAGTGATCTTAACTTCATTCCCTCATAATTTCTTGATCTAAACACGAATATCCTAGCCCTAATTCATGAATTCAAGGTAGAAAATGGGGTTTTTGGGTAGAACTAGGGCTTTGAGAATTTGGGGTCGAATCTTGAAATAAATTGCACATTTGAACTCGTGGGGTTATGGGTGATTGGGTTTTGGTCCGAACCTCGTGTTTGGACCATGTGAGTCCGGTGTCGGATTTTGGTAATTTTGGAAAAATGATGGGAATTTCATTTCTATGCTATGGGATTATGTTTTTGAGCTTATTGATACTACTGAACTAAATTGTGCCTAGATATTATTATTTCGGAGTTGGATTCTAAAGGAAAGGCGGTGTTAGAGCCTTGATCGCTATTTTCGGACTGAGGTAAGTGTTTGTTCTAACTTTGGCTTGAGGGATTAGGATTAGGGTATTATTTTCTACTTACTAAACGTGGAGTATGATGTATAGGCATGGTGATGGTTATCTATGCACCGGAGTCTAGCATGACCGTGAGTCTTATATGTGTTGGATTCGGATTTAATGGTACATCTTTCTTGCTTGGGTTGATGAGCATAATATAATGTGAATAGTTGAGGAAGGTTTGTGATTGGTTTGGCTTTTGGAGCATTGGCTCGGACTAGAAATTGTTGCTCGAGGAATAGGTGATTAAGAATGGATCGCGTAGCGATTAGTCCCTTGTCGGGACGTATGTATTTATTGTATTCTCCCTTGCCGGGATGATTGAATTATTATTTTCTGGTAATTGTTGTTATTCCCCTCGCACTTGAGTTGCGAACGTTGTTTGGGTAAGTTTTTGGTATTAAATATTGAGGATCGGGTTGCACGCCGCAACGGTATTGATTGTTGAGGATCGGGTTGCACGTCGCAACGGTAATATCTATTGAGGATCGGGTTGCGCGCCGCGACGGAGTATGGACTGAGTGTATTGTGTTCGTATGTAGAGATTTCCTGTGTACTCCTTATCAGTTGTTATTGTTCAGCTTTACTTCTTTACCGATAGTTTCTATATTGGACTGTAGAACCCCACAGCATGCTCCCTCCCCCCCCCCTTAACTTTTTAAATTAGTATATTTCCTGTAATTGCACATATATATGTACATGTTATTTGTGGTAGGTCCTGTCTAGCCTCGTCACTACCTCGTTGGGTTAGGCCAAGCACTTACCAACACATGTGGTCGGTTGTGCTAATGCTACACTCTATGCATTTCCTTTTCACATATCACGACGCAGCATTCGGACCGCAGCAGTATTAGATTGGGCGTAGACCTTCAATCCAGGGACTCTCGAGGTAACCAAGCTTGCGTTCGCAGGCCGAAGACCCTCCCTTTATTTCTGTTTGTTTTTATTGTACCGAAACAGACATATGTATTTTCTTTCGTTCAGACTTGTTTGTAGTACTCTTTAGTAGTCCGTGAGTTAGTGACACTCGATTTTGGGTAGAGATATGATTTAAACTTCCGCACTTTGTTTTCATTTTTTTAAACTTAAAGTCTTCCGCACTTATTTAATTGTTTTCAGTATATTTATATTGTTGAGATTTATGAGAGAATGTTTAAAGTTTGGCTGGCCTAGCTCCATTAGTAGGCGCTATTACAACTCTCGATGGTGAAAAATCTGGGTCGTGACAGTTGTCAAATCAACTCAACATTCTTTTCTTGAAATAATGTAACAAATTGAATCTCAGTGGTTTTCATTACTAGAGCGTTTTATATAAACATTTGTTCATAATGAACGTACTTTGTTACTGAAAAGTACTGCTATTATTAAATACAGAAGCTGGTCTTTTTGTATTTTTCCTTTTGCTGATGGCTTAGTGACTGAATGATATTGTGAAGCTAACAAGCATTCAGCTTTATTTCAGGAATACCAAATAAATGGGTTGTCAGATACGAAACAAAAGAGAGCAAATTCAAACTGTTCTAGAGACAGCGGTACTGAATTAGGAGTAATATTTTCACTCTTAATAGCAAAGAAAACATAAAGGGGCACTTTTATTCTCACTATTGTGTGCCAACTCGCCATGCAATTGTAAGAAAAAATGAAAAAAATTAAACTAGAATAACTATGGAGTTAATTAATGCAAGCAGATGGATTGAGTTGTCCATTAGTATTAGCAACTCAATTCAGAATTATCTAGGTGTAGAATTGTACCCACTATTAACAACCGACCCAACCCAACAAATATTAACATGATACAATTCTAACACCTAAATTCCTCTGAGCAAATTCGACAAGGCTGTTGAATTCATTCTCATCAATATATCCATTGCCGTTAGCATCTGCAGTTTTTATGCCACGGCTTCCCTTTAGCCTGCTGAACCAGCCCCCGTTGGATCGGACGGCGTCTCGGAGTTCTTCTTTGCTTATCTTACCATCTTTGTCTGTGTCAAATCTCTTTAGCCATCTCTTGAATTCTTGTAAACTCATTTCAAGTTTTCCATCACTTGCAACATTTCTTCTATAAGTATTCTTCAGTGCCATTTCTGATTGACTATTAAGTGGTGTTTTCTTGTCTTTATAATTGGATCTCACAGAAAACCAAACAACTGTGTGGGATTCTTCGCTTTGTTTAACATCTTTAGGAGACATCCTAATTTATAGTTGTATGCTACTAATCGTGATTATCTTGGAAAATACTAATAAAATTAGCGGACACTAGCCGAAATCTATGTAATAATTCGAATAAGAATCAACAATATTGGTCCCAAAACGTGTAAAGGCGAGAAGAAATCCATTAAGGTGTCCTTTTTTTCATAAAAAATCAGCGGTTCTGAATCGGATGTAATAAAATTGCCTCTTTAAAGATTATAAAAAATATGTTGGCTTTAGGCCGAGTTCGCACGACACTATACTTTATTTGCAATTCTTTTTTTTTTTTCTTTTCAACCATAATGTAATTCTTTGTTCGCACACCAAATACAAATATAATTGTACACATACTTTCATTACCTAACCGAGATACTGATATACTATCTTAGCATGGTTGCTTTAGTTTTACAAAAAAATATATTGAGTGCGTAATATAATAATACATCACAAAATAAAAATATACTAGTAAAGTCTCTTTTTTTGATTGATTAATAATGAGGAAAACTAAAGTAATCATCGGTTCTATGGCTGCGGCTGTCTGCTGGTTAGTGGAAGGTTCCCTCCCAATGAGTATGCTCTTTTTTAGGTTAAAATACATAGATCGACCTAGTCGCTATTGTTTCTTTTTTGACAAGTGCATGCATGCATGTAATGCTTGTGGTCCTAAAACGTGTAAAACGAATCAGAGGTCATAGTTTTCTTCAAAAACAGCTGCTCTGGATACTAATAAGAAATTTGCGTGTTTTATAGAGTAAACAATAAACAGTTGTGCATATATATATTCCCATTATTTAATAAAGATCGATACTAATATAGTAATCACTGCTATTGCTTCCTCACAACCAAACGAACTAGTCCATTTTTAGCTTTCTGTCGACCACTCTTTCTTCTCCATCTTTTCTGTCGAACCAGCTACAAACGACCACATCCATGGCTGCCCTCCAGTCATTTTTGTTTTCAACCTAGCGATTTCTTGTTTTTCTATTGGGTCTCTGTTGCTTAGTTTGTTGGGTATTTGCTTGGTTGTTGTGATTCAATTGTGTGCTGGGATTCACCATGGCTCATGATTCTCAATTTAGAAATGAGGATTTACACATTTGAGCACTAGCCATCATGATGAATCTCAAGCAGTGTCGAGTTTGTACTTTGGGGTTAAATGTAGATACCACAACATTGGCTTCCTTGGGCACAAATTGTGTTATAAAGATCAATCTAGATGCATGTAATTCTCAGATTACCAACCATCTTGCTGCCTTAGTTTTGCCAAGGCAGTGTTCTTCAAGTCAGAATTAAGATTTCCACTGTATTCTGTTAGAATGGTTTGGTCAATTGTGGTATTGTGTTACCTATTTACTACTTTTTTAATCCATTTTTTGTTTATCTCCAATCATAGAGATAACTGTTTAACATTGACTGGTTTATAATTCCTAATAGTATTACAAAATGTGATATTCTTTGGCGCCATTCTATCACACAACAATCTGTCATTGGACTTTCGCCTATTATACCTACATTTATGGTAGAGCTTTATGCCATCTAGAGAATTACAGAACAGCGTATATCAGAGAAGAAATAAAGAAGGAAAAGAAAAATTCAAACAGATTGAAAAAATAAACTGAGACACATTTCAACCAATTACACTGCCATTTAGAGGAACTTAGACTTTCATTAACAAAAGTTTCCATTACATTTCAAGCAAAAAACAACTAAACACCATTACATACCACATTCACCATAAACACCATAACCCTAAGCACAGAAAACATAAAGACAAAACATTAAGCTCTTTCACCCCTAATACGCCTAGCCAGCTGAATATCCTTAGGCATAATAGTCACCCTTTTAGCGTGAATAGCACACAGATTTGTATCCTCAAAGAGACCCACCAAGTAAGCCTCAGCAGCTTCTTGTAGTGCAGCTACAGCACTGCTCTGGAACCTAAAGATCAGTCTTGAAATCCTGTGCTATTTCTCTGACCAGTCTTTGAAAAGGTAATTTTCGGATTAAAAGCTCAGTGCTCTTCTGGTACTTTCGGATCTCACGAAGAGCCACTGTACCAGGGCAGAAACGATGAGGCTTCTTCACTCCTCCGGTTGCTGGTGCTGATTTCCTTGCGGCTTTTGTGGCTAATTGCTTCCTTGGTGCCTTTCCTCCTGTTGATTTACGTGCTGTTTGAAGCAAGCTAAATGTAGTAATAGCACAGACACAGCAGTATCCTACCAACATTAGTAGAAGCAAGCAAACGGTAAAAACACATTCAATTTTCCAGTTGCAAGGCAACAGGAAAAAATGGAATGCATTGTCAATAATTCATAAAATTCTGTAATTTTCACCTAAGAAAGTCGCAGGCAGGCCGCGAAATTAATGACAAAAGGAAAGTCTTTCCCTGAAATTAATCAGACTCACAACTGAAATGCAGTTGAATGGAGCTGGACACATTCGTTTAAAGAGCATATTTGCTACTTCTGCAAATTTAAGGTTGAAATTTACAAAATAAATAACTCATTACATGGACAAGTAACACATTCTATCCGACCGAAAAATAATCACCAGAACAAAGCAGAAATCTTAAATGCAGCCAAAAGCTGGTAAAACAAACAAGAGAGGGAGGACTACAGCCAACTAAGATGATCTGCAGAATGCACAGGATCTGATAGTAAATACATCTCTTTTTAGTGTTTAGGCTACAGAGTTGAAGAAGTTCTAGATTTTCTCATCTTTTCATCTTGTGAAGCAGTAGGTGGTAACGAGGAAGATGAAATCGCGGCATGGTAAGATGAAGATGCTAGCTGAGCAAATGCTGGAACAGCACCACCTGTACGGTTTCAACCATGGAAAGCATGTCAAATGGAACAAAATAAAGGAATAGAAACAAGGTTTCCAAACTCACAGTCGAGATAAAATAATAGGTAACAAAAACGAGTTTTGTTCCACTAGAGGGAACTTCTTGGATCTCCCTCCTATCGAAGAAACCAACACAAAGGTACAAGCAGACAAAAAATGAAAGTGGAATCCAAGGTTTTCTTTGTCAAAATTCAAATTTCCATTATCATCTCATCCTAGTCCAACCAATACCATATGAATAAGGTTCAAATCGTCAAAGGATTTCATGAGACAGATCTAGCTGAGGATTGCCATAATTCAAATTAGTTACAGGAGCAAAGGAAGAAAAAAGGATCATTTCAGCTGCTCCTTAGCATATCCTCTTCATCCTTAGTAAGAACAAACTGATTCCAAAAAATAAATACTACTCCCTTTGTTTCAATTTAGATGACACACTAATATGTTCAGCTTAGGTTCATCTGATATTCTGATTAATGGAATATTTAGAGTCGTTGTAATGAAAGCTTTTCTACTTTATTGGTGCTTTCAGTTTTACATAAGAGAATTAACCAACTTACCAATCTGCCAACACTATAGCCTACAATTTTCTTCATGTTCTTAGCTTGATGTAGTACTCATCATGAACAATATAACTTGCTCTCATTTTATGCCGATCCGAAGGCAACAAAAGCCCTAAAATTGTCCTCCATCAATGCTACTAAGTACTCTCTTCTAATTATTCAAATATAATGAACGTATTAAAGTGAATAGGCTATTTCACAGAAGGCTTTAAAACTCTGTAATAGAATAGACAATCTTAGGTTTGAAAAAGTTCAAACCTGCTAGCCCTGCACATGCAGATGAGAAAACTATCACAGGAGGGGCCTGCATAAAAAAAAAAAAAAATACTTGTCATGTATGTGAATATACTTTACTATTGTGAGAGACACAGACAGCTAAAGAATAGGAACGAGTGAATCAAATCCCTTTTTGTCTGATAAGGGAGTAAATCCATCATGTTTTTACTTTACATGTTCTATACTTGTCATGTATGTGAATATACTTTACTATTGTGTAAAACACTTATGACTCAAGGTTGTGTTTGATGATAAAATTCAGAAAATTGGCACATTAGTATAGTGCTTTAAAATTTTGCCGTAGCAATGAATGCTAGCACCTATAAGCTTTCAGAACATCATTAGAAGTTTCTTCTGGGTCTCCATAAAACATTCACATATTACAGCATAAGGAAGTAGGAAAAAGAATAACTTACACCAACAAGGAAATGCAACCACATAGGTCCTTTAATCCACCTTCTAACGATCGGCATCACTGCAAGCAGAAGAATGAGATATAAACAGGACTTGTCGGTTAAGATTAACATGATTGTCATACAAGCAACATTGTCACCTCACTGTGGATTCCAGATGCACAAAACACGAGTATAGTACTTACACAAAAGTTAGCCCTCACAGATGAAGATATCAGTATCTTTTACTCATTTATTTCCACAAAGAATTCAAATTCAAAACAATTGATAGTATGCCGGACCAATTCCCAGATGGGTGGAGTTATTTCATGTTACAGCATGGTTTGGTTGTCACATGAAGCAGAGCAGCATACAACAACAACAACTAAGTCTTAGTATCAAGCTACTCGGAGAGACGGAGACAGCCATATGAATCCCCAGTATCCATTTGCTCCATATAGAGAAAATTATAATCAACATAGGGCATTTAACCTCAGAACAAAAAAGTATATAAGTGACATGGAAAACCGGTTAACAAGAAGAATCGCAAATGTTAACCAAATACAGAAAGTAGGGATGGTCAAAACACAGGTTCATACCATGGTTGAACCCATAGAATGCACTTGTAGTCCCACCAACCGCAGAACCAATCTGAACCATTAAGTAGGTAGTTAAGTAGCAGGGAAAGAGCAATGAATTAGGACAAGCAGATTCAGAGACAAAATAGACGATTTATGCAATACATTTCCTATTGACGATTTCACAAAACTTATAAACGGGGATTTCAGATTTACATTTAAGATTGGCGATTTCACAAAACTTATAAACGGGGATTTCAGATTTACATTTAACACACTTCTAAAAGTAGAGGTGCTACTACTATTCTACGTAACTCTCATATGTTGCAACATTAAAGAATTAAAATATATTTATCAATTCAACTTAAATACCAATATTTCTAGGGTAAATTTCACAAATGGTCATATAACTATGACTTTTTCACCAAAGTCATATAAATATGTTTTTTGCACACAAAAATCATAAAACTTTCACTAACTCACCCAAAAATCATAGTGACCGGAAAACACAACTTTCCGATGGTATTTTCTTATCCTATATTTTTCGGTCTAATAAATAATAATTCATTTAAAATAAAAATGACCCAACCCGACCTCACGTCACCTGGCTCATTACCCATATATGTAAATTAAAATAATACTAAAAGTGAATCCTCCGAAAAACGATATTTCTATCTTTTATTTTCTTTTCAAGATTTTCATTCAAATTGATAGCACTATTGTTTCAAGAGCTCACCAATTGTCCATATCTTTTTTTTTTTCTAGGTCAGAATCTCATGCCTTTTCAAACTAAGTTATTTTTGGGCGAAGGGATTACTTTTAGTATTATTTTAATTTATGCATAAGCGTATTAGAGCGGGACGGGTCAGCCCCCATCCCAATTCAATATAATTGACCGGTCGATTGGATTAATTACATTTGCTAGTAAAAAGTGGATAGAATACGTATTTATGTATATAATACATATATGCAAAAAAAAGATATTTTATTATTATATTTGGAAGCAGATATCATAATTCGGTTTATTATTTATTAAACTGACAATTAAAAAATAATAAATGTGAAATAAGAAATACTACCGAAAAGTTGTGTTTTTTGGTCAATATGATTTTTCTGTGAGAAAACATAGTTATAGGACTTTGGTAAAAAAAATTATAATTATATGACCTTTTGTGAAATTTACCTAATATTTCTGCCATAAAACCAACTTTAATTATTATTCATATTTTCTTTTCACTGCTACCAGAGCCAACTCCAACGTTAGAAGTGGTAAGGCTTGTGCCTTAGGCCCCCAAATTTTATTTATTTTTGGTTTGGAGGGAGGGGTATTTTTAAAAATAATAGGTACATAGGTGTTTTAAATATAAAAAGAAAAAAAGAACTTTCTAGATTTATAAATAAAGTAATAATTTGACTTACTTAAAAATGGGTAGATGAATAATTTTTCCAACATTCCAATTTTTCACTGTTTACTCCATTAAAGATTTTACACTCTCTTGCTTAATTTGTCCAAGTCAATCTTTATTTTTTCCCAATCTTTTCATATTTCAGAAACCCCAACATATTTTCTATCTTTCTCTTTGTTATTTTTACTAACTTTCTTTGTCCAAGATTTTATTAGTTCAAGTGTTCGGCAACACTTTCAAGCTTCCAATAGTTCTATACTTCTATTGCTCAACAAAATCTTATATAAGATCAACAATATCTAAAGAAAGATTAAATGAGTTTTATCAATCGAAAAGAAATTATAAGAGAAAATCGATTATAAAAAAGATTATTAACAACTTTTTATCTCAAAAAATTAGAAGAATATACTTCAAATAAAAACATATTTTATAACTTTCTTTTATCTTTAGGCCTCATATTAAACATTGGCTTTAGGCCCGGCAAAAGCTTAAGCCGCCCTGACTGCTACTAACACAATCAATATGCATGTGCAATTTAACCTGTCTACTCATGGGTAAAAAAACGCATTAACATAATAATTAATTGAAAATCTGAAATCGAACCATAGAAAAGCTATCACGGATTAGAGGGGGAACCGTCCACTGGCTTGTCTCCTGCAAAAATGGAAGGAGAGAAACACTCTCATACATATATACATATATTTTAGAACTAAACAAAAAAGGAACAGAGAAAGGGTTGTTTTTACCATCTCCTTAGAAAGAGGACCCGCACAGTGCGGGCATCTCATGTTACTACTACTACCGCTATTATCTTTGTCTCTTCTCTGGTTTGGTTCCTTCATCATCATCACCAATTCATCAACTCTACAGAGAATCTTTGCTTTATGCAGTTAGGTCACGGGAGCAACAAAAGTCATCAAATCTTTACGTTTTGGGAAGAAGATCGCCTAGCTCTTTTTTCCCAAATTATCTGCAATCTACGAACTCGTTTATTTCAAGTATGGGCCTCAGTACAATTAAGAACATGAATTTATCTTACCATCTTGCTTCACAGCCCTATAAAGCAACATACACCTTAAACTGCTCCATAATATATAATCAATGATGGAACGAATGAAGAACAATATCATTTGTTACTACTTCTATCAAGTTCAGAAATCAAAAGACTACTCAATCCCACAATCTAGTTAACTGAGAAACTTCAATACTATAGATAACTTCATTCGTTGTCCACATTTCAAATCACGTCAAGTGAGACGTACACATGATCTACAACAGGTTGATTATTATTATTTATTTGAAGTTGGTTGGTCAAGTCGCATAAATGCGCACTTGAATTTGGATTTACATATCATAGTTATGCCACGGGAACCGTACCCACAATCACGATAATTAAATTATTGTTCAAGCGCATCTAAAGCAACTAACGTGCTTATGAACACTATATCTTATAAATTCGAAATATTTATTTTTCTGTCTATTTCATCCCCCCTTATTTTCGCGAAGAGTCTTGAATTATTTTACGACTCGTCTCGCTGGCTCACAATTGTTCTTTCCACTCTTTTCTTTCATTTACGTAATAAACTTTGGATATACCGCAGTCTACATCACTCACTAACAATTACTCTATTTCTTTTTTTGAGATGGTAACATATTTACAAATATTAATCAACTCAGTACATAGGTTGTAATGAAACCGTATTTACAAGAAGGCAAAAGAAAAGAAAAGTTTTGCTATGCAGTCCTAGAAAAGTTCTAGAATATCTAGGATTGACATAGTGTCCTCTATCCTCCGAAAAATTCCACTGATTCTAACAATTCCACGTACCTAAATTATTGCACCAGCGTTGCTCCTTTTCTTTCCAGATTGTCCACCAAATACATACTGGGACAGTCCTCCATCTATCTCTGTCTCTTGCTCCAGCTTCATTCCAGCTAAAAAGCACTTCAGTAATCTTAGTAGGCATTGTCCAAGCTATACCTCTGAGATTAATAAAGATTTTCTATACCTCTAAGATTAACAATTACTCTATTTCTACTTATATAATTAATCGAGTAGTCCCAAAGTTGCACTCAAGACCAATTCTTATTAAATCTTATCAACCCCAAACCAATCCAAACATAACCAAGCAGCTCCTAAAATCCAATTAGCTAAACAAACTTACTGCCATACTATCGAAACAGGCTAATACATCATTCTAACAATTGTATCAAGCACACGACTAAACTCAAAGAAGCAAAAGATTAATATGAACTTATCCGAAACAATGTTTTCAAAGGCGAAAAGCTCTAAAAAGCACTCTAGGTCAATTGTGGCTTTAAGCGCAAAGCGCAATTTAAGTGTGAGCTTTAGTTCAAAAAGGCGCAAGGCAAGAAAAAAAATATATATATGTAATTTAAGGGAAAAGTAACAAACTCATTCATATTGTTTTCCTTAACAATCAATGCACTTATTTGTTCATTATATTTGTAGTCTAGCATTGCTCCATTCAAGATAGAGCTCATGGGCAATAAGGGGCACGTCTTGGTGCCTTGCCTATACTGAAGCGCAACTTAAGTGAGGCGAAGCATCCTCCCCAAGCTTCTCTGAGCTTCAGTGCTTAAGCGCATCTTAAATGAGCCTTTGACAAGACTGATCCAAAAGATTTCAATGAAGCTCATAAAGGAAGTACGTATCTTAAAAAAAAACAGAAAAATGAATTAAGACAATGAACAAAGACTTGTGCAGTAGTATTATTGCCTGAACAATAAGTAAATGATATTAAAATATTAAACTATGGTCCAAGTATTATGATGATCAAACTATATAAGTATGTTAAATTCCTAGTTCAAAGCAAAAATGACAAGAGTTTTGCTGGTATAGGGTGCTTCAACCCAATTTCTGTCAGAAGGTGATATATCCACATAATCTCACTCGTGGCCTGTGCCATAGCTCTATACTCGAATTCTGCACTTGAACGAGATACAACATTTTGTTTCTTGCTTCTCCATGATATCAGATTTCCACCAACAAAGACACAATAACCGGTAGTAGATCTTCTATCGGTTTTGGATCCATCCCAATCAGCATCTGCAAAACACTCGATCTGAGTATGTCCGTGATTGCTATATAATATGCCAAGTCCAGGAGCTCCTTTTAAGTAGCATAAGATCTGTTCTAAAGCTGCCCAATGATTGATTGTAGGTGCATCCATGAATTGGCTAACAACACTTACTGCAAAGGCAATATCTGGACGAGTTACAGTAAGATAGTTTAGTTTCCTAACTAACCTCCTGTATCTTTCTGGATCGTCAAAGGGATCACCATCATCTTTTGTAAGATGCATATTGGGAACCATTGGAGTACAACAAGGCTTGGCTGCCAACTTTCCAGTCGCTTCAAGTAAGTCAAGGATATACTTTCTCTGAGACATGAAAATTCCTTTCTTGCTTCTGATTACTTCTACTCCCAATAAGTATTTCACCATAAACAGATAAATGGAAAAAAAAAAGTTAAAACAACATATTAAAAGGATATTTCAAATAATGGAGTCGTCTTTTTTGCATGTAAGACTTTCATACAAAACATGAAGCAACCTTCAATGGAGCCTTCTTTTACATTAAAACAATAATATTGCTTGCTTTATACTCCAAGAAATTGCAGGTCTTCCGACACAAGTTCCTTTGTGTGATTTTAAGTCTATCTTGTCCCCTTTTAAAACCTTCACTCATATAGTCACCTACAAACCGGTTCAACTTTAACCATTCTCTCAGTTTAAGCTCAATGTGTCATATTAGCACCTTCTGCTACACGTGATTACATTTAATCTTGTATGACTGCACATTCATCTTAACATTCACATTTCTATAATGTCAATTGACACTAATTTGAATGTCTATTTTCTTAGTCAAAATTGAAACCATAATCATCCAAATGATATATATTCCTCCTATATATCACATAACCAAATAGATCTACCACTTACTAGAGTCATAGACAAGTAAACATAAAACATCATATCAAAAACCCTAGCGTACAACAAATAAATACAAGTAACAATTTCTTAGAGCAAGATGCTTCAACATAAAAATCAAAAGACATATGGGGAATCGGTAACAGAAACAAAGCCTAACCTTTTGCGAGGAGAATCAGCCTGGAAAGAATCAAGAATATGTTCAATTAGTTGAATTGGCAACAATAATCAGAGAAAAATGGATTAATGCAATCACTGTCTAAAACACACAAAAACGCATACTGATACAGCAGGAAGATGAATCTCAGGTAGGATGACATAGAGGTCTTACCATTTCCCACGAGACGGAAAACCCTAAATCGCCAAAAGGGGGAGAAAGGGAAAACGATGTAATGTGACAATTTTACTTCAGACTCGTGCCATAATAAGGAGTACAAGAAAATTAGGTGACCTTAAATTACATTTATACCCCAAATCCGAATCAAACCGAGAAAAAAACCCGACTATGGTTTGGTTTGATTTGGTTTGGTGTTGGAAAACAAAACCCGACCATAATTGGTTTGGTTTGGTTTTGACTAAAGAAAGTCAAACCGAAACCAAACCAACCCGACATTACATATATAGAAATATTAGATATATTTAATATATAAATATACTTATTGTGATATAATTTATAAATATTTCTTATAAAAATTTATAATTTTATCTTTTAAGATTGGATTTAGAATTTTTGAATGTTCCAATAAGTTTTATAGCTATTAACATTAGTAAACTAAATAATGCTAACAAAAGCCTAAACTTATATCAAATCAATATTAATACTAACAAAAGACATTCAATTCAATATTATGAAAGAGAATGTATTGAATATTTATATTTTATTTTACAATAATTTAGATAAAAATGCATAACATATTTTTATTTTTTCTTTATTAGCGTTTAGTCATGTAATTGACAACTCCCTTATTAGTCTACTTATTTTATCATGACTTATTACTTTTAAATTATATTTATTTTTATTATAGCTTTTTTAATTAGCAATATTTATATTACACAATTTTATTGTCTTTATCGTTGAATATTTTAGGATAATGCCATGATACTTCTCATATTTTGTATTATTTTCTTGAAAAATATTTTCTATAGTTGTATCTTACTAGGGTTAAAGAAATATTTTGAGCACAATTTATATGTTGTGTTCTAGGGAGATTTTATCGAAAAAAACCCGAAAAACCCGAAAACCCGAAAAAACCCGAGAAAAACCGAGAGTGAAAAACCCGAGTTTATTGGTTTGATTTGGTCTTTAGATTTAATAACCCGATACATATGGTTTGGTTTGGTAATTGTAAAATCCGAACCAACCCGACCTATGTTCACCCCTAATAAGGAGTACAAGAAAATTAGGTGACCTTAAATTACATTTATACCCCAAGGCTTTTGTAAATTTAACATTTATCGGGTAAGTACATTTATACCACAAATTGACATGGTTTTTCCTAACTCCTAAGGGAATCTTACGGAAATGTCGCTAGAAAAATCAGGTTATGTTACTTTAGCCATTAATTATAAATTTACCGTATTTACAAGAAGGCAAAAGAAAAGAAAAGTTTTGCTATGCAGTCCTAGAAAAGTTCTAGAATATCTAGGATTGACATAGTGTCCTCTATCCTCCGAAAAATTCCACTGATTCTAACAATTCCACGTACCTAAATTATTGCACCAGCGTTGCTCCTAATTTCAACTCTGATCGAAACCCTAGTCCTGTCAATAGTAGCTTGAAACCCTACTCTCAGCTATCATTAGTCCGCCGAATGAGCCTTTTACCCTTGAATAAATGTAGCATGTAGCACATAAGATGCATCAAGATGGTATTTTCATTTCAGGTCACCTGTCCTAGACGGACCGAACCCTTGTGTTGAGTCCCCCAAGTCAAATACACATGATGCAAACAAATGTTCCTACTAGGGATCTGGCATGAGGCTTTGTTCTTCTAGGTTTGAATCCTGGGTTTATTGGTCTAGACCTGGCTTATCCGAGCGGCCAACTCGAGCGGAAGTTCCGCCGGCTTAGCAACTTATCCGAACCTTGTTCTAAATGGGAAAAGACTCTAAACAGAATAGAAGCTACACGAAGTGCACCCTTCTCCATGATGTAGAAGACTTAGAGAGAGGAAGGGATTCATTACAGTTTATATACAATTCAACAAATAACAAAGCGATAAAATAATTAGCACATAAGGGCATCTCCAACAATCACTCTATTTTCTGCACCATATTTCACTCTAAAATGGTGCAACACCAAATCGACTCCAATAATCACACTATTTTTTACACCAAATTTTCTGTCTTCTATATTACGTTATTATCTTCTATTTACTTTTCATTTTTTATTTCCTTCAAACTAATAATATTTTTTTTCATTTTTCCATATTCATTATATATAATTCACATTCACCACTTATATAATCATTTATTACAAAATTTTACATAAAGGATAAATTACAAAATTTTATGTTTTTAATGTAATTTCAATTTTAATGTATCCTCCTTTTATGTACTTTAATTATAATATATTTTTATTTTATGTATTGTTATTTTTAAATAATGGTTATATCTCTTTTTATACAATTATAACAATAATAAAATTAACTTATAATTTTATATAAACATAATATATACAAAAATTAATATATCAAAAAATAGGATATAAAATTAAAATTATAAAAATCTTAATATAAAAGTCAATTATATACACAATATATAATTAATTAAAAGTTCAACAATAAAAAATTGAATAAAATATTATTAAACCAAATATAGAGTAAAATTTGGTGCAATACTATTCATGCTCTATAATAAAGTAACAAATGGAGTACCATTGGAGCAATTTTACTCTATTTCTTGCACCAAATTTGGATTTGGTGCAAAAAATAGAGTACTATTGGAGATGGCCTAAGGTATGAAACATGTAGGAAAATCAGATAAAGCCAAATATAACAATTTAAATGAGCTAGAATTCTGAACCTTGAACCAAAAGTTCTGGGTTCTTGCCCCAGCGAAGTCGCCTAAGCTTTCACACCTCCTTTTTCGCTACTACACCCGTGAAGGGTATAATAAAGGGAATTTTTCCACTGATTCTAACAATTCCACGTACCTAAATTATTGCACCAGCGTTGCTCCTAATTTCAACTCTGATCGAAACCCTAGTCCTGTCAATAGTAGCTTGAAACCCTACTCTCAGCTATCATTAGTCCGCCGAATGAGCCTTTTACCCTTGAATAAATGTAGCATGTAGCACATAAGATGCATCAAGTTGAGTCCACTAAGTCAAATGCACATGATGCAAAAAAACATTCCTACTAGGGATCCGACGTGAGGTTTTGTTCTTAGTCCTAGGTTTATTGTTCTAGACCTGGCTTACCCAAGCGGACAACTCAAGCTGAGGAAGAGGCAGAGTACCGGGGATACAGAAGCTCTGCTGGCTTAGCAAATTATCCGAACCTCATTCTAAATGGAAAAAGACTCTAAACAGAATAGAAGCTACACGAGTGCACCCTTCTCCATGATGTAGAAGACTCAGGGGAGGAAGGGATTCGTAGCAGTTTATATATAATTCAACAAATAACAAAGCGATAAAATAATTAGCACATAAGGGCATCTCCAACAATCACTCTATTTTCTGCACCATATTTCACTCTAAAATGGTGCAACACCAAATCGACTCCAATAATCACACTATTTTTTACACCAAATTTTCTGTCTTCTATATTACGTTATTATCTTCTATTTACTTTTCATTTTTTATTTCCTTCAAACTAATAATATTTTTTTTCATTTTTCCATATTCATTATATATAATTCACATTCACCACTTATATAATCATTTATTACAAAATTTTACATAAAGGATAAATTACAAAATTTTATGTTTTTAATGTAATTTCAATTTTAATGTATCCTCCTTTTATGTACTTTAATTATAATATATTTTTATTTTATGTATTGTTATTTTTAAATAATGGTTATATCTCTTTTTATACAATTATAACAATAATAAAATTAACTTATAATTTTATATAAACATAATATATACAAAAATTAATATTATAAAATCTTAATGTAAAAGTTAATTATATACACAATATATAATTAATTAAAAGTTCAACAATAAAAAATTGAATAAAATATTATTAAACCAAATATAGAGTAAAATTTGGTGCAATACTATTCATGCTCTATAATAAAGTAACAAATGGAGTACCATTGGAGCAATTTTACTCTATTTCTTGCACCAAATTTGGATTTGGTGCAAAAAATAGAGTACTATTGGAGATGGCCTAAGGTATGAAACATGTAGGAAAATCAGATAAAGCCAAATATAACAATTTAAATGAGCTAGAATTCTGAACCTTGAACCAAAAGTTCTGGGTTCTTGCCCCAGCGAAGTCGCCTAAGCTTTCACACCTCCTTTTTCGCTACTACACCCGTGAAGGGTATAATAAAGGGAATTTTTCCAATTAAAGAACAATCGAAATGGAATTCATTTTATTAAGAATCAGAGTCGCCACTTGGGAGATTTATGGTGTCCCAAGTCATCGGTTTGAATCCCGGATCGAGGAAAAGGTTTGACTCTGTATTACAGTCTACGAACCAGAAATCTAGGTAAGGAATTATGTTAACCCGGGAGAAAGGGTTAGGCATTCCCGGGTTCCGTGGTTCTAGCATGGTAGCTCAACTGTTATATTTGGCTAAAATCTAACTTTTATACATGTTATCCTATAGTGCAATTTTTGGAATTATTCACCGCTTTTAATTAAAAAATTTAAGAAAGTGAACGTTGTTTAAAAACGTGTTTTTGGATCACGTCACATGAAATGCACCCGGATCCTCGACACATTTTTATTCAATGTTTTGGGATTTGGATTTGAGTCACATGAAATGCACACCCGTATTTAGAAAGATAAAATTATTAAAAGCGCGCATAAAGTGACTAACGTGTTATTAATTTTGCGGGAGGCCAGGAAATTTGCAAAATGGCACATCCCGAATTTTAAATATTTTAATAAAGTAATTAAAGAGGACCACGCAATTTGTGATTTTATTTGGCGCGGCACACCTCAATTTGTTTTTAAAGGACATCATAAAGACGAACTAACATTATCTATTTGAATTGTCTCTCAAACAAAATCTTAATTTGTTAACATTATGAATTAACTAACATTAAGGAAATTCGGGCCTCAAGCTCAAGTCCAAACTCGAACAAGGCAATCTCCATTACTGAAGAAACCCTTAGCTCGAGTCCGCTACTTAACTTGAAAAGCCCAAAGCCTACCAGTTAATTATTAAGAAAAGAAATGATCGAGGTTGCGTGAACGCATACTCCAAATCTATTTAGGATCATGATCATGTTACGCGAACATATACATAATGACGATTGTATTAACCAAGGGTGTGCCTAAAACTTCTAGATTTTTCGTACTCTTTTCCCGGGGAGGGTGAGGTGTGGTGGGGACGCCCATAGAGGATTAGTTTGTGTTCTCTTGTGGTAGTCATTTCTGGTAGTTACTGTTTTAATATCATTGCATGCATATCTGCTTATTGATGGTATTTATGCCTCTTATGTTTAGACAATTTTTTTTTGCGATGTATGCTTGGTATGCTGGTATAACTAATGCGGTTTTTGTTTTTGTTTGCCTTTCTTTTCAATGCGCCGAGGGTCGATTGGAAACAGCCTCTCTGCCCTCTCGGGTAGAGGTAAGGCATGTCTATATATTACCCTCCCCAGACCCCACCTTGTGGGAATATAATGGGTTGTTGTTGTTGTTGTTTAGTTACTTGCCTTGTGAGAATTCTTCTAACCAAGGGTGTGCCTAAAACATATTAACTATGTGAATTAACCGAGGATTATAACATTCAACACATATGAAAACAGAACACGCTCCTTTATGATGAACTGTATACATTTTTTATCACTGTAAATTTCAAAGATGAACTACTAAAAATCAAAGGATTGTTTCAACTCAAAACACCACACAACCTAATTATCTAAACTAGCAGTCTATCTTATTTGTACAATCTGTTATTCTCACATTTATTAATTTGGTTCATTAACTATGTGAATTAACCGAGGATTATAACATTCAACACATATGAAAACAGAACACGCTCCTTTATGATGAACTGTATACATTTTTTATCACTGTAAATTTCAAAGATGAACTACTAAAAATCAAAGGATTGTTTCAACTCAAAACACCACACAACCTAATTATCTAAACTAGCAGTCTATCTTATTAGTACAATCCGTTATTCTCACATTTATTAATTTGGTTCCTTCTCACTTAAACTCACAGGATTAACACTTAACAATTTCCATCACAGCAACTAAGAGAATAAACACTTGTATAACTAATAATAAAGAAAAACTACTACAAAGTCATGTTCGTTCCCAAAGATTGCACCACCTTAAAACTCCAACATAATGAACCATCATCACTCATTACAACCGATTCAAGTTCATGAACTACACTAAGTTTCTCATTCCAACTATTAAGGACATAAACAGTAACATTAAATAATTACAAACAAATATTACCAACCTGAACTTTATTTAAAATAACATGATTCATATGTATTAAATCTGGATGAATGGGCAAATCAACATAACCACACCAAGAAGCAAAGGGTGAGCTCAAACATGAATCCATTAAAACAAACCGCGACAAAATGGACCAAGTTAACTAGGACTACCTAATGAAATATAAACAGAGCAACAGCTGAACCAAAACCATTCAGAATAAAACCATTCAGTAAACTAGCAAAACGGAAACGGAAGTAAAATAAGTATAGGGATGCACCTCTGCGTAATAACTTCCGATTAATGGAACCCCGAGTTTATATTTCTGCCCAAACGAAGAGCGACAGCATTCAGCAATCAAAATCGAGTATCAACCCGGAAAAATCAACACAAACGCGTATCAGAACCCGGACAAATTCAAATCGGCACTATGACTCTCGAATGGAGACTTCGAGTCGAATTAGTGAGCAAACGAGAACCTCGAACAGAAACTCGACCAAAAGTTCAAGCTCTGTTTCAGCCGTGTAAAGCCGTCGAGGTCTGTTGCTGCTTCTTCAGATTCTCGATGAAGAAGACCAGTTTTGGGGTCGTTTGCGTAGGGGAAAGAAGATGAGATCGTGAGGGGGGGTCGTTTTTTCTGGTGTTATGCGGTTCTGTTATGGATGATAAAAGCAGAAACAGAGATGGGTGAAGCGGCTGGATATTTGGAGCTGAAAACGATCGTGTATGAAGAAGATGATCGACGAGAGGGTCGTTTGTGTTACACCGGCGTTGATGGTTGTTTGGGATCGTGGAAGTTATAGAATGGGGCGGGGGTTGTTTGGAGAAGACGATCCAGGCGGGAGTTGGTATTGCGGCTGCTCCTTTTGTCTCTTTTGTGTTGCTGCCCAGCCCCCATATTGGGGTATAGGGTTTTGTGTATACAGGCATATAGCTGTCAATATAGGTCGGGGCTAGCTCAGCTCAGCCCGTGTGGATTTTAATAGTTGATGGGCGTGACTCCACTTGCACACCATTTTGACGAGCTTGGACGGGCTTAAAAGCTGGTCAAACCAGCTTTTAAGTCATTTTTTAGCTTATTGAGGTGTTTGGCAAATTTAAAATCTGCTTAAAGGTCTAATGCTTTTAAGCCAAAAGGTCCAAATTAAGCCAAAAATGATAAGTTGGGTAATCCCAACTTTTTTTTTCTAGCTTAAAAGCCACCCCTCTTTGACCAAGTATTTTACATTGCTATCCCTAATACTTATGTATAATTTCCAAAATACCTAATCATTTCTTTTTCTCCTTTCCTCCGCCATTTTCAATCACTGCCTTCCAAATTTTATAATCTTTTCTTTTTCTCCTTTCCTTTACCATTTCCAATTTGTGCCTTCCAAATTCAATCAGTGCCAAATTCTTTGTTTTGCTTTAGTTTCTTTTTTGGTTTCATAACCTTTTTTTTTTTAAAGTTTACTGATGAATCCCTCATTTTTTTAAATTGGTGAAATTATATTATAAATCAAAATTTTCAATGAGTCTACACGTTAACAAAAAATTTGAAGCTATGAAACGAAAAAATATATTTTGGTGAAATAACAGATTATTGCATGTTATTTAAATAAATAATTTATATTTAGGCAAGCAGTTTAAATTGAAAATGAACTAAATTATAGTATTTTTGTATATGTATTAATTTAGAATAAAATATTATTATAATCATTTTCTTTATAGTGTTAACAACTTTGAGGATATTTCAGTCATTTTACAGAAACAAGTGCTTACCAGCACTTATTTACCAAACACTTCAATAACTTTTTTTAAGTTTAAGCACTTTTATCCAAACACTTAACTGCTTATTTATAAAACAAGCTCCAGCACTTAAAAAATGCTTTTAAGCACTTATACTTAAAAGCCACTTTTTTTAAGCCAATCCAAACGGGCTCATAGTGATATTAAGCGGATTAATACCTGTATAAGAGGCATTACCAATGAAGTTGTAACGACTAATTTTGAAAACTACCTTCTATAGCCCCTCAAAATTTTAATAGCCTATGTTTTGTCCTACTTACAAAAATGGCCCTTTGGCCCAAACATATTGCATATAGTAGCCGAAAGGAATAAGCATGAGAATACAAGCGCCTATAGCTCAGTGGATAGAGCGCATGTTTCCTAAGCTAAAGGTTGTAGGTTCGACCCCTTCCTGGCGCATTATATAAATATTTATTTTGCAATGTATAAATATTGTATCCTAAGTTCGACATTGTATCCTTGGTGTATATTGAGCCTACCTCTTGTGTGCTTGTGTATCTAAGTGTATATATTTTGTATCATGAAAGTATAATCTGTCTGAACAATGTATCAAAATTGTATATAATGTGTATTTTCTAATATGTGAACATAATTATATAAATTACATACAATTTTTATGTGTAATGTGTGCACACTGTGTATTTGAAGTGTATCATGTATTTTTGTATAATGACAGACTTTTTTGTATATATTTTGTATAGTTACATCTATTTTATATATTTTCTGTGTATTGACAGTTTATTTTGTATATTTTTTGTATAGTGACAGTCTATTTGTATATTTTTTGTATAGTGACAGTCTATTTGTATATTTTTTGTATAGTGACAGATTATTTTGTATATACATTGCATAAAATTTATATATAAAGTGTATTGTGCATCTTGCAATGTATCCATAATATATCATTAGTATATCGCGAGTGCTTTTATGTATCCAAAGGGTATAGACTGTTTTACAATGTATAACTTTTATATATATAATGTGTATTGTGTATTTTACTACGTAATGATGTAGTAAATATATATATATATATATATATATATATATAATAGATTTTCTAGAATTTAATATTGTGTTAAAAATTACAATGACAATAGTTATTGACAATTTATATCTATTATATAGTACTTCCATTAACTAGAGGTCTTGGGCTCGAGCCTTGGGTATGGAAAAATCCTTGATATGGAGTGCTTCTCCCGAAAGGGGCCCTACGCGCGCGAATCTGAATATAGTCGGGTTCCAATACGAGTACCAGATACCGAGTGGAAAACCAAAAAAATATACAGTACTTATTTGAATGTACATTTACGTTATTAATTAATTTCTAGCTAAAATAATAACTTTTAAATGGCACACCTAATCTTAAAGCACCAATTTGTAGATCAAACTCTTGGTAATTTTACGTATGTAGCAAAAGAGGAACCACATTGATTTTTACAAGAGGGATCTGCATTCCCACAAATAGTAAGCCACGTAAATATGGCGGTGGCTCTGTACTTTGTGGCCATGTCAAAGGGCATAAGCTCCAAAACAATGAGATCTGGGCTCACACCCACAAAATCCAACAAATTTTGATTATTGTAAATATGGTTAAATTATATGATTATTGTAATTAATTAAGTTTTGGCTAGTGGATGTTAAAAGTTTGGCCCGAGCGGCCAACAATGATAATTGCTCAAAGAAATAGGATGTTTTTGTGTAGTTTGTTGGGTTGTAATTACTACCATGTGACAATACATTTTCTATTATATCATTTGTTAAGACTTCTTGCTAAATTTGGGGTTGCATATCATATTATCCCCATGTTTGTGCCAGTTTGGGGGTATAGTATGGCATCAGTGTCTCTACAAATCTGAATTTATTTTATATAATGAAATATATAGTTACTAGCTAAATTTATTGTTTCAGTTTTGAATTTGTTGTTTTGCAGTTAATCTGCAGTGTATTCATTATATTGAATCTGCTTATTTTGCAACTAATGTTGAATATGCAGTATGTGTAGTATGTTGAATCTGCGGAGTTTATTTCATGTGAACTATGTGCAGCGCCATCGACGTTAAATGGACCGGACTACACGCCGTAGTGGGTACCGGAGTGTATCGTCATATGCATTCCATTTCATTCATACTTTTGTGCATTTTTCGTTGTTTGTGTTAGCTCTTGAGATATTTGTCTACTGTACTCATATTGTCTTATCCTTGTTAAAAAGGATAAATTCGAGACAGTGGTAACAGTGACACTGTATGATGTAAACCAGTCAAGTAACGAGGGTTGACCAGGAACAAGAATATTGCCCGTAGGGCGAGTTTATGAGCTCAGTTATGCATATTTGTTTGTGCGTGAGAGGCTGATTTTTGTGCCGACTTGCATTACCTGTTCTGCATTTAATTGCTTAATTGAGTCAAGATATTTTTTAAAGGATTTCCACGTTTTCCCTGTTTTCTCAATGGTTACATTGTACCATATAGCATGTTGATTTGCTTTACGAGGTTTATTGCCGCGCATTTGTTATTTACTTTTATTACTCATTGAGTTGGAGTACTCACTTTACTCCATGTACCTTATGTGCAGTTGCATGTATTCTCCACCCGGTAGCAGGTGAGTTGATTGAAGAATTGTTATCATAACTGAGCCAGGTGACCGCTAGCGTCTGCGGCACCAGATCTTCTCCCTTATTTTATGTTGTTCATGTTACTTTCAGACCTTGTTCCTATTTCTTGACTTGTAGTACTTTAGTGAACTCTGTAGTAGCTCATGAATAGTGACACTCCAATGTCGGGTTGTGCCGGGATGGTTCCTTGTTGTTATCGTTGTTTTTTCGCGCTTTTGATTATGTTAATCATGTTTTAGCTTTAAAATGTTAAATAAGTGTTAAAAAGGAAGCGTTTGTTTTGTTGGCTGGTCTTGTCTCTATGAGAGGCGCCCTTACGATCGGGTTTGGGATTTGGGTCGTGACAATATTGGGCCATTAAGAAGCTGAACATGGACCTTGAAGCAGCAGGTGAGAAAAGATTTATGCAGTTGAATAAGTTAGACGAGTTCAGGTTGCACTCTTATGAAAATGCTAAGCAATATAAAGAAAATACCAAACGATGGCATGACAAACATATCAAGCCACGTCACTTTGAGCCACGCCAACAGGTATTGTTATTCAATTCTAGACTGCGACTGTTCCTTGGGAAGCTAAAGTCGAGATGGTCAGGTCCTTTTGAGGTGGTAAGAGTCGCCCCTTATGGTGCAATCGAGCTACGAGCTTTAAATAGTGAGAGGACATTCTTGGTGAATGGTCATAGAGTCAAGCACTACTAGGGAGGAATGATTGATCGTGAAAGGACCAAGGTTGTACTCGCTGATGAGTAAGCGAGACTCAGTATTGTGCCGCGACGTTAAATCGGGCATTGGTTGGGAGGCAACCCAACATGTATATCTTTTAGTTATTGATTTTTTTGTCAAGTTTTGTGTTGTTTTTGTTTTACAAAGTAGGGGAAGTCTGAGTACCCAAAGTTAAAGTCGAGGGGCATGTTTGAGCTTAAGTATGGAGTCGTCCCGACCTTTAATATTGAGGAGCATGTCCGAGCTAGGCCCAAGAGGGTCTCAGGGAGTATTTCTCACCCTTGTTTTAATATTTCTCTATGATAATGCATCGAGGACTATGCATAATATAAGTGTGGGTGGGCAAACTACTTTCAGACTTTTTCCGACGATGGATTTTTTGGACAATTTTCTTGAGGGATAAAAGTCAGATTTAAAAATACCAAAAAGATTTTTGTTTTTATTTTTTTATGTTTTTGAATAGCTAGGTAATATTCCTTGGTTTTTCTTTAAGCACATGTTATTTTCCAAGGATGCAGCTCGAACCGGACATTTTAATTTTTTAGGAGTAGTTAAGGAAGAAACTGAGTCGTTCTGAGATACTCATTGACATGAAAAGAAAAATGATAGTGAATGTATATAGAAAAAATAAAGACCTCCAATTCTTATTGATTTGTGCTAGTGAAAAATATAGAAGTTCTTAATTGAAAAGAGAGCTATGTTGTATGTGGCAAGTGGGTTGGTTGAGAATAATATGAGCTTGAATTGTAAATATGGTATATTAAAGTGCTTAGGAGGGTAAGTCACTATTTCTAAATATATCATACCCGTCCCTTAGCCTACATTACAACCTAAAAGTCCTAATTGATCCTAAATTTTGCTAGCTTAAATTAGTAGAGATATACACTACGGGCAAGCTTATGGTACGACCACGGGATGCATATGAATATTGTTGTTTGATATTAGCTTGATCTTGATTATTATTCACCAATATATGGTCGTTTCTTCAATTCTGCGTTTAATTGCTTAATTGTCTTGCCAACAATTAGGTTCTATTTACTATCTATGCTATGCTTGGGAAAATGATGTTTAGATTAGAAAAGAATTGAAGAGAGAATGATCTTAACCCTTAGGGCGGGCGGATTTGTGGTTAGGATAGGAATATAGTCATTGTGCTTATTTAAATATCGTAATCTTAATGCGTTCTTAATAGATTGATTTCATAAGAATATAGGCATTAATCTATTGAGAATAGGTAAGTAGTACTTCGGAAGAAGGCTATAAGAGTACTTATCGATTAATTAGCAACCATGGGTGAATTATATGAAAGAGAGTGTTAATTAGAATAGTACGAATGGTGAATCGATCACAACCTTGGAATACTTGTCTCTACTGAATATACTACAATCAATTTGTTACTTGATAATTTAGTATTGCTTAGAATCGTAGTATAGTATAACCATATTATTCGACTTTGATTTTAGCTGGACTAAATAATAATTTTAGTAATTCCGTGAGTAGTTTACTCAACTTATCATTATATTACTTGTTGACCACGTATACTTCCATGTGCATTTGGGAGCAACAACATGCCTTAGATCTAATTCCAAAAGGTGCTTTTTATCATCTTCAAAAACTTCATTCACAAAAACTGGTGCAGTCGTGTAAACACATGGCTCAGAAGATGTTGCAAAACGTTTGCCTGCCTTTGCTAGCTGATTTGCTATACGATTTTGTTCTCTGTACGCATGTTGGACGAGTGGATTGTTAAGCTAGCGGAGAAGGTACATGCAGTCGTTCAACATATTGGCAAATGAAATATTATTAGTTAGTAACATTGTAACAACTTTTGCATCCACCTCGACTTCTAGTGGTTGCAAATTATATCGAAAATACCAATTTAAGTCCTGTAATTAGAGCATGTAATTATGCTGACAATGACGGTCCTTTTTGGATAGCTCATGTATATCCTAGGATCCATTCACTCTTTGAGCTTCGAATCATTCCTCCAATACCATCTACTGTTGTAGCATTAGCTTCATCTGTATTTAACTTATAGTGAATTATTTTTTTGAGATGGAAACATATTTGTATATTAATCAACTTAGTACATAAGTTGTACTGAAATCATATTTACAAGAAGGTAAAAGAGAAGAAAAGTTCTTCTATGCAGTCATAGCAAAGTTCTAGAATATCTACGATAGACATAGTGTCCTCTATGTAGCTCTGCTTACACCAGAAACAAAAAAGTAAAACACAATTTAGTTTGTTCTTCTGTACTAAGTTGCTTCTGTCCTCAAAACATTTAGAATTCCTTTCTTTCCAGATTGTCCACCAAATACATGATGGGACAGTCCTCCATCTATCTCTGTCTCTTGCTCCAGCTCCAGCTTCATCCCAGCTAAAAAGCACTTCAGTAATCTTATTAGGCATTGTCCAAGCTATACCTCTGAGATTAATAAAGATTTTCCATAGCTGATCTATTGTCGTGCAGTGAAGGAATAGATGGTTGATTGTCTCGACAATTTCCCCGCATAGAAAGCACCTTGAACACATATGAAATCTCTCTCTTTTTGAGATTGTCTTGGGTCAAGACAGCCTCTTTATTTAGGAGGATTCCATCGAAGTAAGCAAATTAAGTTGCATGGTAGTTTGTAAGTTTTACATTAACCTTTTCCTTTATTGGATTAACGTTATTTTTATTAAGAGTTAGCAAAATATTCCACAAACTTATAGGCAAGTAGGTTTTAGGGTTTATATTATATGGAAGAGTTAGTCCCTTATAATTGATTAGGGATTGCAACCAAGTTTTTGTGCCTTGTATGCGTCTTAGATTAGTAATAAGATTATTAAGGCCTAATTCTTTCCAGTATGTAACAGTATTATCGCATGTAAGAAAGATGTGTTTAATATTTTCCTCCTCACAGTGGCAGCAAATACAAGACTAAACTAATATTCCTAATGGTTTCAAACTACAACAAAAATATATGATTTCTCCTTTTTAGGTTGATAGAAAACCCAATTACCGAATATTAGCTGTTCTTATTCACGTAAACACAATCATCACGCAGTTTATCAAAGGGGATATTGGTCCCATTCCTACTAATTTTGCAACTTCAGAAATCAAATAACAGACAACGTAAGTGCCTCTTCTTCAAGCGTATCCCCAAAAACTCACACTACCTACCTACTCACTATGCAGAGGTGAATCATATAACACTAAAAGTTGTGGTATCTTATGGACCTAACATAGGTCACATACCTCTATGTTATGAACCTAACATAGGTCACATACCTCACGACATAAGATTGAAATATATCCAAACACCGTATTATGGGTGACCTTATTGTGATGCAAGGGAACGTCTACAAAAAAGCTGTCGTAAAGTTTCGTTCTTCGTTCCGTCGTCAACCGTATCTATGTTTCTATGATTTGTAGATCAGAAATTAAATGCAGTTTCAGCTTCCATCCATTTCTCAAAAAATAAAGAGAACAAAACCAAGATGGCAGTCACAACTCACAACTAAGAATATTTCTCATTGCAAAATCTGTATGTTTCCTTTGTCGTCCCTTGAATCTCTAGGCCTATTTAAACAGCCAGGGCTAGACTTCTTCCCTAGATCACTTTGCTAAACAACCGCAGAATAAGATTTGTATAACCAATCTGAACTAATTCAATGATATGTGTCATTAAAAGGGATAATGGTATCCTAAAAGCTTTCAATCCATCCCTTTTCTAATTCCTTGATGGAAGCCTAGTTCATGTTTTGGAAACATTGATAACCACGTGAGCGACGTCCAGAGAAAAAAAAATTACAGGATACTGCTGCAAATTAACTAAAAACTCTTTCTTCGAGACAGCCCAACTCTAACCTTGGTTGCCTTGTGTGTCCCTTGAGGCCTTTGCAGCACTCTCGCGTAGTTCGTCCGGAAGATCACAGTTCATCATGACTCTGAGGTTGTTCCTTGTTCATCATCTCTAATTTATCTTGGAGCTCCTATAACATTTCATTATTACACCATTAGAAGTTTTACAGATAATATAGGTAGAGAGACTCGAGACCATAAGAGGGAAAAGATAGGATGAAAGACTAGGGTAGCTAACACAGGGTTTAGGAGAGAACCTTCAGCTTTCCTTCGAGACAAAGAGCTGGGGTAGACAAAAATGCCATATATCTGTCATAACAAACATAGTCAGATGGAAATGCACAAAAGCCACGACACAGAGAGCATGCAAAAGATATATACACAGATCGGAAACAGTGCTTACTCGCAGCGACTGGGCTCATCTACATCAGTCAACTCATTTTTCAGGCCACATCTTAATTTGACCTGTACGAAAAAAAGACGAACAAGAACAAGAATATTTATAGCTGAATGCTATAATTGAAGAAGTTACGGGACAACACAAAAGGGCAGCTGAGAGAACACAAACAAAAGAAGTTGGGAATTCCTGCCTTTAAACTTCTATCTGGCCCATTCCAGCATTTGTCCCCGCTTGAGAATTGCAAGGTTCTATAAGAATCCTCGAATTTATCCCAATTCCTTTGACGTAGCATATAAAAAGAAACAAACAAAGAGAACGAGAAAAATGGTAAGTCACAATCTTAGAGCATTCAGGAGACAGGTAAAGATCATAATAAAGCAATCCCACATCGTCATTTTCCAGGAGCCACAAGTAAAATGATATGAACCTGTCTCTTTTGCTATCTGACGAATGTAAACAATTTAGTACTTGATATCTATTCACCTATTTTTCGTTTCTACCACAGAATGTGGGTCTAAAACCAAGATTAGAAAAGAAGGAAACCCAAAGCATGGGACTCCAGAACTGTGACGATTTTCACAGCAACATTCATATATGGTTGCTACTTCACAGGAAATTGACTATCATCCTCAGATATATAGAGTGACTCAAGGAATGGACATGCTTAGGCTGTGGAAGTGCCTATGAACTTCACAGGAAATTGACTATCATTCCCGGATATATAGAGTGATTCAAGGAATGTACATGCTTAAGCTGTGGAAGTGCTTACCCCAAACGAGTTGTACTGTAGCCCTCGACCTGGGTTGCTTCTTTGAAAGGACAAATCTTGTATGTGTACCTGAAGCAATTATTTATCAGTGATAGATGACGAAATAACAAAAGAATAGTTCACAGCAAAAAAAACCATAGGCTTAACAAAGGTCAATAGGACAATGAAAGACTCATCACTTTTTCTGCTTGCTCTCGAAGCATTGACCATAGAATGAATAGAATTCCTTCTCTGGGCCTGCAATTGAACCTACAGGTCAGTATATCGAAAAAGACAGAAACAACAGACAAACATAGAAACGTGAATTCAATACCAACCAAAATCCTGTTTGAGCTTTTTCTCCAAACTAGATATCCTTGATAGGACCTTTGACAACTTCGCGCTTGACTCATCATATTCCTTGCGTATATGGGCAGCATCTGTGGAAGAAAAACACCAAAAACATAATTTCATTATTTCTTTCTGAAAAGAGTTTAAGAGCAGGAATTCTATTCATACCAGAAATGTTCACTGGAGTTTGGAACAAATTCACAGAGCGGAAAATGCTCTTCATTGTTCGCTGTATCTTCTCCATCCATGAAGGATTACTTGTGGCCGTAACATCTGCAAAATTACATTGAGAAAAATGATATATGTATGTCAAATACCAGCAGTTAGCAACATATCATTCTTATCCTGCACACCTGAGAAATCGGAATCATCATCAGACTCAGCCTTGTATGAAGAACTTGAATCGTGGTCCTCTCCCCCAAGATCTTCAACTGGGTCCTCCGTTTCGTCATCTTCATACTTGTGCTCATCATCCTCCGAATCATATCCATGGTATTCCTCTTCGTGACTATCAGTCGGTCCTTCATCGCTGCTTTCATAGTTGCTCTTAGTTCCAGCATCAACCTCCTCATTTGCCTGCTCACTTTTTTTTCCCAGCCAACGAGAACCAATAACACGACCTAACTCTTCTTTTGACAATGATTCAGTATTTTCTGTAGTATCTTTCTCCTGGAAATATGAAAGAAAATCACAAAATTTAGGTTACCAAAATGATGAATTTCTTGATCACTAATTTCCATGTCACTTAATAAACATAGGGCAGCAATACAAGCACCTAAACCGTCAATTAGGCCTTGCTGAGTACCCAAAGAATAAAGCTTATCTTTTCATCTTTCAATATCAGATATATTAATAACGTCAGTACTTAAGGTGTACTGAAAACCAAATTTACATGAAAAGGACAAATAGATGTTACGGATTGATTCCTAGCAAGATCCTAGTATGTCTATGATTGTCAATGTATCTTCTGTGTAAATCTGTTTACACCAAAAACAATAAAGAAGAATACAATTGAGTTTGATCTTCTGCACTGGATTGCTTCTGTCTTCAAAACATCTAGCGTTCCTTTCTCTCCAAACTGTCCACCAGATACAAGCCGGTACGGTCCTCCATCTTTTTTTACTAGTTGATTCAGCTCCAGCTTCTTCCCAACTATAAAGAACATCTTTAGGCCTGTTTGGCATTGACCATGAAATACCTCTAAGACTAATAAAGATTTTCCATAGTTTGTCCGTAATCTTGCAATGAAGAAATAGATGACTGACAGTTTCAGCATTTTCCCCACATAGAAAACATCTTGAACACAGAGAAATTTCCCTTTTTATGAGATTATCCCGGGTTAGAACCGCCTCCTTTACTAATAGCCAAGTGAAGCATGCTACCTTGTATGGAATCTTTGTTCTCCATATATGTTTCCAAGGCCATGTGTCTACCTGTTGATTATTATGATTCAAAATCTTGTATGCGGCCTTCACCTGATATATCCCTCTGTTGTGCCTCTGCCACCAAATTTGGTCGAAGCCTTCCTGTAAACCTCTGAATGCTTCCAGCTCTTTGTAAAGGTCAGCTAATCTTGTTATCTCCCAGTCATTCAACCGTCTTCTGAGAGCAAATTCCCATCCTTGATGGCTCCTCATCTCAGCTACTGTTCTATGTTGGCTTTGTGCTAAACCAAACATATCCAGGTATCTTTCCTTTAAGCTTCCATGTCCCAACCAGTTATCATTCCAGAATGACGTGTTCCTTCCGTTGTTCACTCTTATGGAAGAGTGATTCTTCATTATAGGCCAAAGTTCTCCGATGGATTTCCACACACTTACACCATATGTTGTTCTGACTTCGTGTGACACCCGGTTGTTTTCCTCACCATACTTAGCTTTGATCACTTTGCTCCATAATGGTTGGGGTTCTTGAGAGTACTTCCATAACCATTTCATTCTAAGAGCCTTGCTTTGATTCTTCAAGTTTCTTATTCCTAAACCACCTTGCTTTTTTGCCAGTGTGAGTGTCTTCCATTTAACTAAATGGAATACCCTTTTCTCCTTATTGCCTTGCCAAAGGAATGATCTTCTCAGTTTGTCCAATCTCTGTAAAATGCTTGCTGGAATTGGAAACAATGACATCATATAAGTCGGAAGTGAGTCTAATACTGAGTTGATTAGAATTAGCCTACCCCCCGATGATAGATATTGTGATTTCCATCTTGACAACTTTTTCTCGCACTTTTCTATGACTGCATTCCAGATCTCTTTTGATTTGGATCTTGCACCCAGCGGCATCCCAAGGTAGACAGAAGGTAAGGACCCAACTTCTCCTCCCAGAATCTGTGTTAGTTGCTCCATGTTGTTAACTTCATTAATGGGAAAAATATTGCTCTTTCTCCAGTTGATGTGTAATCCCGAGACTCCCTCAAATAAGACCAAAATGATCCTTAAGAATCTAAGTTGCTCCGTTTTTGCGTCGCAGAAGACAAGGGTATCATCAGCATATTGGAGATGTGTGATCTCTAGATTGTTTTCCCCACTCCTGTTTATCTCAAATCCTTTCACCCATCCACTAACTTTAGCCGTTTTGATCATGTTGTTCAGACCCTCCATGGCTATAATGAATAAAAAGGGAGATAAAGGATCGCCTTGTCTTAGACCTCTGCGTGATTGGAAAAAACCTTTTGGGGATCCATTTATGAGAATGGAAAATGTTACAGTTGATATGCAAAATTTCATCCATTTAATCCATTTCTGCCCAAAGCCCATTTCTTCTAACATTCTGAGTAGGAAACTCCAGTTTACATGATCATAGGCTTTCTCAATATCTAATTTGCATAAGATTCCAGGTTCTTTCTTTTTTATTCTTGAATCCACTGCTTCGTTGGCGATCAACACTGCATCTATTATTTGTCTTCCTTTGATGAAAGCCATTTGTTGAGCATCTACAATTTTCCCTACCACACTCTTCAGTCTCTCAGTCAAGACTTTAGAGAGCAGTTTGTAGAAACTCCCTATCAGACTGATAGGTCTGAAATCTCTCAACTCTTTAGCACCTGTCTTCTTTGGAATCAAGGCTATATACGTTGCATTGAAGCTTTTCTCAAACATTTCTTGAGAATGGAAGTTGTTGAAAGCTTCCATGACATCTTTCTTCAAAATGTCCCAACATTTGATGAAAAAACCCATTGTGTATCCATCCGGACCTGGAGCCTTGTCAGTTGCGCACATCTTCAAACAACTCAGGATTTCTTGTTCCTCAAAGTTACGCTGTAGAGACTCTCGTTCTGATTCTGAAATTATCGGACTATTTTCAAAATTGACAGTTGGTCTCCACTCTTCTGGTTCTGTGTACAAATCCTTGTAAAAATCGATGATCTCGTTCTCTATTCTTTCTGGATCCTCTACTACATCCTGTCGAATAAGTAGCTGATCAATGTTGTTGTGCCTCTTATGTGCATTTGCAACTCGATGGAAAAATTTTGTATTCTTGTCCCCTTCTTTTAGCCACAATGCCCTAGATTTCTGTCTCCATGCACTTTCTTCATTCTTGAGTTGATCCTCAATCTCCATTAGAATTGTTGCCTTCCTAACTGATTCCTCCTCTGTCAAAGCTCTTAATTGTTGCGTGGACTCAAACCCTGCAAGTTGACTCAGCAATTTTGATTTTTGCAATCCCAAATTACCTTCACAGCTTCTACTCCATTCTTTTAACTTGCCCTTGAGAGCTTTTAGCTTGCAAGCTAAAATGTAATCTGGCCTTCCTATGAATGCAAAAGATGTCCACCATTCTCTAATTCTGTCCTCAAAACCTTCCACATTCGGCCACCAATTTTCAAACTTAAAATATGATTTAGCTTTTTCCCAAACACCACAGTATAGAGCCACAGGTGAATGGTCAGAGATCAGCCTTTGTTGGATAGTTTGCTTGATGTTACTGAAGCTTTCATCCCACTCATTTGAAATGAGAAATCTATCGATTCTTGAAGCGGTTACATGATTGTCCCCTTTGAACCAAGTATAGTAGCCTCCTTCGAGTCGATGATCTATCAGCTCCAAATCTTCTATAAAATCCGAGAATTCCACCATCGCTCTGGACCTCCTAGAACATTCCCGTTTTTCAGACGGGTACCTTGTAACATTGAAATCACCACAAACCGCCCAAGGACCTTCAAACAGTCCCCTCACTGCACCAATTTCTCTCCAGACTATTTTCCTTTCGTTTCTGCAGTTAGGAGCATACACTCCTGTTATGTGACATTGAAAATCCTGTAAAAGAGCCTCGAATTTACAAGTCAAAGTGTATGCACCCGTCTGCAACATCTCTCCTTTCCATACCCTGCAATCCCATAAAAACAGAATCCCCCCTCTTGTGCCGCTAGCGTCTAGACTTGCATACCTCACCCATCTTCCCCCCCATATTTGATTGACTATTTCCCTGATATCCCCCTCCACTTTTGTCTCTTGCATGCATATAATGTCTGCCTTCCAATTTTGCACTTGACTTTTGATGATCTCCCTCTTCTTCTTGTCATTCAAACCCCTTACATTCCATGAAATTACTTTGATCTTCATATTGGAATGATTGACAACTCCCTTCCCCTGCTTCTTTTCCCATCACTCTTAAATTTGACGTCAAACGAAGTTAGACCTCTTAATTCTAGTGCTCCTTTGAACCTTTGTTTTTTTATTTCCAGCTCTGTCTCCACCCTTCTAACCTGTCTGCAACTGTCAATTTGCATTAAAAGCTCCAAAGCTTCTTCTTCATGGCCTTGAAAATCTACTCCAAACATTTTCCCCAATTTGATCATATTTTGATGGACCCAAAGTGTTGCATCCATGTCTTTATCCATTGATAAATTGTGTTGCTGAACTGCTATAGGAGTCACCTCCTCGACTTCCCAGTCTTGGATAGAGCTGGAATGCTTTAGTTGTTTTTGTTGTTCCAAAGCACTTCCTGCTTGCTCTTCTCTCAAGATTGTATTTATTATATGCGCCCCTTCAGTCTTATCCGTTCTTGATGTCTCTGCTTTATCTTCCGTCTGACTGCAACTGTTTGATGTTCCTTTTGGCATACTATCAATGTTTGCGTTAGACATTGGATTCCTTGGACCGGACTCTTTTACCTTCAAGTTAAAATGGCCTCCCATTTCCTCCATATAAAGCTTCTGCCTAAATTCATCAGGGAGCTCACACGAGAGATCATTATAAATGACTTGAGCAGCCACATCGTAGTCAACGGATTTGAGCTCGTTGTTTGTCGCTTCAATGCTCCGAGACATTGAACTCGACCCATTTGTCAGTTTCACACTTGCCTTTCCTTTATCAGTGTTTTGCGAAATGGTACACCCCACTTGCTTGCTCAAGTGTCTCTCTAGTTTAAAAGATTGATCGTTTTCTGGCCTATTCATCACGAATCTTGCCTGTCTTTCAGCCCAAATTGGGATGAAAAATTTGGTTCCGTCTCTTTCAATCCCAACCTCATTAGGGATCTTTCTTCCATCACCAACAATTTTAATTCTGGCCCACTTGAGATGGTTCTTCAGATCAGTTTCTTCTTCAGTAGCAATCCATCCCCCACAGAGATCTCCTATTTCTTTGAAGATCTTTTGTGACCATAGGTGTAAAGGAATCCCCATGGCTCTAATCCAGCATGTTTCCACCATTTGAGAGTTTGGAATGCATCCAGCAGTTTGATTCCACCATTCCAGATGAATCTTGAACTTTTTCCATCTCCATTCTCCTTGCAAAATCTGCTCTGCCATATATCTGTTCGGGAATTCAAAGAGAAACATGTTGCCAGTCATTTCATACATGTTAATTCCATATGCTTTGCTCCATGAAGCGCTCGCCCATCGCCTTATGTCTGCTAAGGTGGGTCTCTCTTTGATTTCTTCTTCGAAAGAACCGATAATGCATCTTTTTAGTAGACCCTCTTCCTCGCTCCCTGACGGTTCCACAACAGATATCTCCCCCTTTTTTATACTGACCTTTGCCTCTCGAAGGGTGCTGGACTGCCATTTACTCTCCTTAATTGCTTTGGCATAAGGATAGTTTTCCTCAGTGAATCTTGGTGGGAGAGTGGGATTCATTTTGGGAGTCTGGTATATGAATCTTTCTATCTTAGCTGCTATATCTTTCCAACCTGCATTCACAGCTAACTCTGGGATTATAATAACCGACCTTCCTTCTCCCTTCAGCGATAGAATACTCATGTATCTACCATGCACATTGAACTTCCTAGTACAAAAGTATTCTGCCATCTGATCCTTGTACTTCCATCGCTTCACCAAATTCATTTTATCTGTCGATGCTTCTTTAAGTACATAGCAAACCCAATCCATTGTCTTTCTACCCATGGATGAACGTCTCAACATATTGCGACTTCTCTCCACCCACTCAAACCATATATCTTTGTTGGAATTCCATTTGGTGATGTCAAAAGATTTGAATCCAGCATTGAAATATATCCTATTTTCTCCCATTTTGAGAAGTTATACCCAACTGCTCAGATTTGGATTTAGAAGGGGTGCTTGGTAGTCATCATAATGAAGTAAAAAGAAAGAAGAAATGCTGAAATCTGAGAACTGAAACGAAATAGGTGCCCTGCCTTAGTTATAAAAATGAAAGTTGTCGGAAATCAGAAAATGTTGGATGGATGTGCTCGGAATTATCACATGAAGAGGCTGTCCAAAAGAAAAATTTCGAAAAAAGCACCGGAGCACTGTTCACGCGCCGGCGCGTGGAGATGGACTCGCCGGAAGAGCCGCGCGTGGCGGCGCGTGGCGGCTTTCTGCAGGTCGGCGTTTTCAGTGGTCTGGTCGGAATTTCGTGGGGGTGCTGGTGGGGTTACCAAAATGATGAATTTCTTGATCACTAATTTCCATGTCACTTAATAAACATAGGGCAGCAATACAAGCACCTAAACCGTCAATTAGGCCTTGCTGAGTACCCAAAGAATAAAGCTTATCTTTTCATCTTTCAATATCAGATTCCCGCAATCTTTATCCTTTTGGATGTGTAGTGCTACATATAACAATAACTAGCTGAAGGCAAAGAAACATATAGAAAGGTTCCAGGAGCATTTGATGTTGCTGCGGTCAACATTGTAGATGCACCAGCAATCTTGAACATTAAGCAACTCGTGCATTTTGATTAATTTTTTTGCACCTCACTGTCCCTTCATATTTATTGGGGTCGTTGACGAATGTTTTACCAAAGATTTGAGTCACACAGTAACTTCAATTTTGCCAAACATACAAAAGTCCATTGAAGTAGCCCTTTTACTCTCTGGCCAGGTTTCTAGGAATTCCATTTTAAGCTCCTCGTACTTGAGTGGATTAAATATATGTGCACTTACATTGAAGGTTTGTTCATCAAGTAGTGCAAACATCACATAAAATGGCCTAACCATTGATTCAGGAAAATCAGAGTTCAGCTCTGGCGAAAAGCATGTAATAACTACATGATATCATATAGTTGAAAGAGAAGCAATCCAATACAAAATTGATCGACTTTGTGTAGGCTCTCTAACTTTCTGGTATACTTCTTGTATACGGTAGTTTCTTCCCGCTGTAAGTAAAGTTAGACAAAAGAAAACATAATTGATGGATAGTCATGCACTATTTAGCAGACTATGCCATGTTTCCATCCTGAAATGGCACGGGCTCTGTATCCAAATTCTGGACAAAGTTCAATTTATCTAAGTACTTATTACATGTTCACAAACTGGCAAAAGTGTTCAATGGTAGTTAAATTTGCAAGTTAAATGGCAGTGCAAGTCCTCATTTTTTCAACAAATTGCAATGTCCTACAAGGAAAAAGCAATTAACTCCAAAGTTATATTATTTCCAACAACGAACACTGAGCGCAATTTTGGCTGTATGGAAGGAGTATGCATGCATGTGATAAGGAGACATTTTTCTTAAGTTGAAATTCTAGATAGCCATCAATCATACACCAAGACAGGTTGAAATATCACATCTGAAGGAGCTTTTGACAAACCTGAGAATCCTCAGGAACCTGCTCAACTTCATCCTTGTGGGACTGGTCTTCATGCTCGATTTTGTCCATATCTTCGTCAGGGCATTCTACCACATCCTAACAAAATATGAAATAAGTACCAGAACAAGCAACATATACGATACAAGATGATTTTACAATGATAATTGGTAGATTGCAGAGAACACTGTTCTCCAGTAAGATCAAGAGCATTAACTACAACCAGACTCCTTGAGGATCTTAAAGAGAGACAAAAGCTAAGAGGATATTTACATAGAGAGAAATAGGTAGATGAATGAAAGAGCCTAACAATATTTATTCACTCAAAGTTAACTGAACTTTCTTCCTATCCTCTTATTCACTCTGTGAGCAATTAACTACCCCCAGAGGAGGAGGGGGTAACATCTAACAGGAACATTAAGTATGTAAGTAATATCCTCCTACATCAATTACAGTTTGTTGATGATTGTATTCTTCTTATTTGGGTAATTCTGCTGATATGCCCCTTTGTCAAGATCAGTTTATTATATTCTCAGTGTAGAAAAAACATTGTAACATTACTCCCTCTGGACCCATTTCTGTGAAAAAATCCTAGGAAAGAAAATTTTAATTTCTGAAATTCATAAAAGTTTCAATAAGTTTGGACATCCTAAAGATGGAAAAATGCCGGTCAATGTAGATCGCAACATATATGTGTTGACATCTTTTAATTAGGTGAAATCTCTTAACATACAAACATTTTTTTAGAAAGAACTCTCAACATAAAACAATTAACCTACAGATGGAGAGCCGTTGAGTAGGCCTATCTTATCGTGGATGTCGTTCTTCACAGCATCTTCTTGAACTTCAGTTTTTTCCTCAGATTTAGTTGTCTCTACTTTAGCATCTTCAGATTCCTTTTGATCCTTCTCTTCTTTTTCTCTCTTTAACCGTTCTTCCTCCTCAGCCTTCTCTATTTGTTCCTTGCGCTCTATTTGAAGAGAAGTAAATGTAAGAGAAATTTAAAGAAGCATATTATTCAACTGCTCATAAGCTCTCACCTTGCAAGGGGAAAACTGCTCATAAGCTCTCACCTATTTCATACTACAAGCACTTTGTAAAAATCATTAACAAGAGGTGAAAGGGATACATATAAACAATAATTCATCTAGAAGGTCTGTTTGAGCATAACAGTAAGCATGTTATTGCAAAATGTAAGAGTCTTCCTTTTGTATAAAAGATTCTAGATAAAAACTATAAAGAAAGATATATAATTACCATAACTGGTTCTAGCTTAACGTAAGGTAACTTGTAATATTCAAAACCATCTAATTTTTTTATGCTTTTCAGTATCTTATTCACTTCAAACCCTTTCGGTCCCTATCATAATTTGGAATTTATCAATAAAATTCTGTATCCTTTGTTATCTATTCTTGCTTCATTTATACCATAACATAGAAATGATAGACATTACGTGGAACCACTTCTACAGGTGTTCAAAGAGGTTCTTCTCTAGAGTAGACACAATAATCCCCTCATAGAACAGTCCACGTTAAGTGGAGAAGAGAAAGTTACCCTTAAGCTGCTCAACCAACTCTGTAAGTATCTTTTTCTCATTTTTCAACTTGGATAGTTCAGTTTCCTCTTTCGCAATTGCCAGCTTAGCTTCTTCAACCTCCTTCTTTCTAAGAGTGACACCTTCCTGATATGTAGCAATCTTTTTATTCAGTTTTTCTCTAGCTACTTTGCCAGCCTCCCAGCACGTATTTGGGCACTTGGTTTTGCCATCATACTCGTCACTCCCATCACAGCAATCTGCTCAATTGTGCCATTAAGGTTGTTAATACTTAATAGGAGAATTCGAAAGTCAAAAACAGCAGCAGCATACATGAGATTCCCCATTTGGATATTAAACCATAGCCATTCAGATATTTGACAAATTGTATGTAAATGCGTCATGGAAACCATAAGAAATATAGATAGATATGACTTCACCAACACAATGAGACTGGCAAGTGAAGACCAGAGGCAAGAAAAAATTATCTACAAAGGAAAAGAGAGACGACAGGGCTAAATTTTACGGAAGAGTTAGTGACAATATGCGCGTTAAGCCTCATAAAAGTAATCTCCTTATCATAACAAATACAAGAATAGAAGAGTAAATGGCTTCTCCCCAATCCGTAAATCCCTCATAGATCAGTTCTTCATAGTGCTTTGGAAATAAATGGCGTTCTTTACATAAGCATGGCACACATAATCTGGCAAAGAATATGGCATATCAACCTATTAGCATCCTCGAGGTATGTATGTCTTTCATTCGACAAGCATCCAATCACCCCCTTATGTACAGAACCTTTTGCCCACCTTTTATGGATAACGATATGCATGATGATGATCAATTGAAATCTTAAATCTTCAGAAAATATGTGTACAACATATTTGGCTTAATTTTAAAAAGCGATGTGGTGGTGCACTTTTTATTTGTTTATTTTTGAGGGATAGTTAGTAGCAGAACTGAAACTAGAAATATGAGTTGCTTTGGACTGCTACTGCAGTGGACCTAAATTTCGATTTATTCCACATTTCAGACCTCCGCTAGTGGGATTTTACTGGGTATGTTAGTTGTTGTTGTTGTCTACATTTCAGAACTAGCAAAAGGAAGAGAAATGAAGGGAACTAGAATGAGAGAAACTGGAACAGAAAACAGAGTAGAGTGATTTTGTTTTCTTTTTGGATGGCTGGTAAACAAGAAAGCAAAAGAAAATAATTGACCTTATTTTCTCATGAATTTAGATTCGTGAATCCAAGAGGAAAATGATTTGTCTTCATAAAGGTTCCTCATGATTCATAACTGTAAAATAGGTCAGTTAATTGCAATGAAGTAGTCAATCAAATAAAAAGGAAGGCATTAAGAGACCTTCCAGGCCCAACCCCAAACACTAAGACCAGTAAAAAAAGATAGTGAAAGACCAAGAGGTAGAATGGGACTCTCAATACCAGTTTCATAGGGTAAAAGAACGCATTTAAGGAAACCATTATCAGGCTCAACTTACCAACAACAAACCATTATCAGGACTAGAGTCACTCTAGGCGTATAAGGGGGGACAATAAGAGACTAATTTTCCTCGTTTTCATCTGCCATTGTACTATACTTTGTAAATGTAGCCCAAGGTGATATATGCTTTTTCTATCCATCTTTTCAATTAGGAATTTAAATCATAACATGCATTTGTAGCCTTTCCCAGATAATAATCCTTGCTTTCATTGAGTAAGAGAGCAATAAAGTTGGGTATGCTCCTCGTTTTCATACAATAGAACACAAACAGGTGCTATGAACAGGTCAAGCTTTATCCATATTAAGAGCAAATATTTTTCATAGACAGAGGCAGCCCCAAGATTTGGAGGTAGCGGGGCACATGAGCAAACTGCTCAACCAGTGAGCCCATCCGACTTTTCATCTTAGGTTCCAAACAAAATATATGACCGTTTTCTATATATATACACTTAAATATTCAGAACTTTTGCTAAAGTTAACGGTGTCCAGTAACCCTTCTTCTCCAAGCATAGGACCACCTATGTCCATAGAGGAGCTTTGAGCTATAACACAAATACTTTTTGGACAACTAGAGCTAATTAACAATTATATTTTTTATTTTACACATTACTATGCCATTTGAAGTAAAGGTCACCAATTAACCAACATTTCAAACAAGGGGGTAGGGGTAGATATTCAGCCAATTAATAAACAATGACCTGTGAGAAAAGGATGCACAGAAGTAAGCGTCAATGCTGATAATAAATTCTTCAGGAATCAAACTTCGCAAATAATAGCTTCTCCTCAACTCAAATGTCCAACACACACAATTGATAATGACAATAGCCAGTATATGCAGTGCAATACATGTCATTCACATATCTGCTTAGTTAGACAAAGAATAAAATCATACAGCTGCGGACCACACTAAGCACTTTGATGCTGATCAAATACTACAGAAAGGCTAGAACACGAGGATTCATACCACAAATGCGATCATTAACCCTTGACGAGTATATTGAAAGAGGAATATGTCCTGCATTTTTGCAATAAAATTTTCCATTGGGCCATGCTGAGGTGCCTGCAAACCCAAGTCTCTCAATCAAACACACACATTATAGCGAAGAAAAGAAACTGTTAAACCAAAACCAGATCTTAAAACCATTTAGTCACTTAAATCCAAACCTGGCTCATCGGAACCATCTGGGCAGTCACAAAAATCATCATTAAGCTGATCCTTTATGAATTTCTTTGATCCATCTTTACATTTTATAGCACCCGAAGACAAACCCTTGTAGTAATTCTCATCTGCAATCACAAACAAATCATTTTCATCTCAAATCCAAATGTAAATGCCAAAAGCATAAGTAATTTTTATCTAAAAATCTTGAAAGACCGAGATCAAACGGGCAAATCAAATGCAAAATCCATAAACAAAACATTTGGTTTATTCACTAAGCAAAGCTATCAGTATCTCCACAAGAAAGAAACATGAAATTAAGAAATGGACAAACCAAATGCTGAAAACTTTGCTTATGCAGCAGTAAGAGTTACTAAAACCTGGGGAAAAAAACACGAAATGAGCACAACAAATGCAAAATCAACACCAAAGAAAACATCAAAATCTCAAAGTCCATGATATCCAGAAAGGGACATATCGAACTCAAAGATCTTCCAACAAGGCAATACAAATGACAACAATCTCCACATAAGAAAACGATATCACAAAATGGGTATTTCATTTGTCAAAGAAACTTCTATTCACGCGGAGCTATAACCAGTACTATAATCTCATTAAATAGGCATGTCAAATGAATACAGCAATAATTACCATTTCCCAGCAAAAATAAAATATCACAAATGGCATACAAACTCCAAAATTCATAAAGAGTAGACTTTGTTTATCATAGCTGTCACGCCCCAACCTCGGGAGGCGCGACCGGCTCTCAATCGAGTGAACCCGACGGAGCAAGCCTTATCGAACACTTCTACCCCAAACCAGTATAACTACGGAACCTCATGCCTTTCATTAACTTGGACGAGAATACATGGTGCATACTATATCATTGGTTTATTTCATATCACAAAGACATACCGTACACAAGTTAGCTTCAAGGATTCCATTAAAGTTACGGCTTAAGGAGATCACAAGTTTAGGATTACAACATATACATATAGTGGACTCCCCGAACACCCGTACATAACCCACACTAGTGTCTTTGGAGCCTCTAAGTCTAAGGATACAACAGATAAGTATGACTATGCCGGCGACAAGGCCCCGGCTATACCTCAAAAATGAAAAGTTATAATAACAAAAGATACACCATATGGCCCCATGGAAGATAAGGGGCTCACCGAGACTTTGAGAAGAAGGATGCTCCACTACACACGATCGGCATTGTCCGCTATGGATCCACCTACAATCATAACACGAATGTAACGCCCCGGCAAAAAGGGGCGTCAGTACATTTGAATTGTACTGGTATGTATAACTAAACACCATTTTACTAGAAAGAACTATTAAATAGATACAAGCAATTAATACGGGCAAATCAAAGAAGCAATTCATATAATTCTTCATACAATTTCCACAACAAAGATTAGGGCAGTTCTGTCACGTGTTCACCACTGTTCTCATTACCACCGCCATCTCGAGCGAAGTCCGGTCACGACCCGACCGGCTAGGTCACCTCATTGGAGGTATTACTCAAAATTAATATTTTATTTCCCTTATCCGGAATCCAATATCAACACATTACCACCATGTGTGCGGCATGGTGTCCGATCACGACCCGACCGGCTAGGTCACCTCATTGGAGGCATTACTCAATTCTCATCAATCAACACCTTCAAATATCTATCCCACACATATCAAGGATAATTCAAGTTACAAATCACAGGTAAATGAGTACATAGCTAGCATGAATAGTTCTTTGTTTCAATGTAGGCTTATAGCCCAAGTAATTCAACACATAATTATACTTTTCATCATTTTCTAATTATCAAGATTTGTACATTATTCACATTAAGGCACATCCTTCACGAATATGTATGGTTATATGCAATTCAATTAATGCGTAATGACAATCAATACTCTAGTCAATTTAATTCTTACCATACTTTCATAATGACAACGGAGCTCAATTTCTAATAAAAAGAGGTTTAGCCATACATACCTCAACAAAGATTTTCCTTACTCTTTTACAAATTTTTGGAACTCTTAGCACTTCAATCTATTGAGCAAGAATTACAAATTAAATTGAGAATTAGTGACGAAACTGGAGTCCTAGCTTGGTTCAAGCATAACATGAAACACCAAAGGTGCATTGTGATCTTAGCCCCCCTTTTGTGAGGAATTTCTATCACTCTATACACCCAATTAGTTTTTTTACCTTCCAATATCCTATGGTTTGACATGCATGTAGAGAATATCATTTTTATACTCTCAAATTACTTCCCTACTGGCCCCATATATCTAAATGTAGAAATAAGAGCTGAGGTCATGAATCTTACCTCTTGGGAATGAAAGGTTTAGGTGTCTTCACTTGATTTGTTATACCTTATGGAGTAAATTGATGACTTTGCCTCTCTAAAAACCCTCTCTCTCCCTCTAGAAATGTCCAGAAAGGTGCTTAAAATGAGCTATAATATCGAATATATCGATAGGGAGGTCGGGTTCTCAAGTAGGAATTTCACGGGGCCTTACAATAGCCAACAAAGAACTGCTACTAAAATCCAAAAACTTGAACAAAATCGCCAAATGGACATGTCAAGTGCAAAAGTACATAAACAGAATATATTGCTTTCCACTAAGAAGACTACCAAGTTATCATATACATGAGATCAAGACATGGGCATATCAAAAGAATTTACGTTATATACACTAACAATATAACGTAAATTCTTTTGATATGCTCATGTCTGCGTACACACTACGCGCCCCAAATCCCACTTGAGAGATTATACTGGGTTGTTGTTGTTGTACACTAACAATATAAAGATTTTTTTCTACTATTAGTGAATTTTAACCTATGATTGCAGGTCCCAACATTTTACCAGATTACTAATTAATGTTTATCAAGAAATTTACTCGTATTTACCTAATAAGTGAATTGATTGCATAAATATTTCTCAAACTGTCAATGCAATAGAACTTAAACTCATATCAAAACTGCAAATGCCATAGCAGAAAATCTTGTGTACAATGCAATAAAGCTTTTCTAAAATCCCTAAAACTAAAATGAACAATCACGAAATGGGCATATAAATATGCTATTGCCTTAACAAAACATTACTAAAATCCCAAAAAATGAAAATTCACCAAATTGACATAACAAAAATGCAAATGCAGTAACAGCAAATCGTCTCTATACAGCAATGAAAATCACTAAAATCCCAACAAAAAGTTGGAAAAAATAATAATGAAATGTGCATATAAAGAGCGAAACCCATAAAATGTTTTATTTTTTAAATACCTTGAGGGGAAATTCCGTTGGTGTGAAGAGATTCCGATCTATCAATCAAAGCCAAACAAAGAGCATAACACATTAACCACAAGAGTGGCACTGCTCGTCTCTCCATCTGAATAACAATAATACAATTTTGAGCTGCTTTTTTTCTTTTATATACAATTCAAAGTAAATAATACTAGTAAGGATCAAATTTGCACTTTTGATAAATACTTAATTTGGAAATTCAATCTGAAAGAAAATTTGAGTAAAAAGGCTGTGGGGGGGATTTTGTTTCTATATTTGGCAATGTGGAAGAAGCTAATACAGTGTGAATTGCAGTGTGTAACAATCACAACATTTTCCAGTTTCTAGCGCTCTGGTGCCCATTGGTAGAACTAAACGCTGTCGTTTTGGTTCTCATTTTCTGTGAAGTTTAAATGGTTTTTAAAAGTACTTTTATGTATTTGGCTAATTATTCTAACAAGTACTTTTGAGCAATAATCTATATTTGGTCAAATTTTTTAAAAAGTGCTCATATTACAAATAAAGACATGAATATATCTACTTAATAATTAATATCATAAGTAAATAAATAATCTCTAAAATTTATTATTATAGGCAATAATTAATTTGTTTATTTTATATAAGTAAAATATGAAAATAAAATTAAAAAGTACTTAATTATTTTAATATTAGTTAAACATATTAAAATTCATTCGACAAATATAAAAGTATTCACCCCTAAAGTCACTACATATTAGAAAGTTATCCTAAAAATAAGAAGAAATACTTATACATTAATATCCTAAATATTAGGTTTAACAGTTATTTTTGTATGTATTATATTTTGTTAACAGTTATATCCCAAATATAAAAGTATTCACCCCTATTCTATTTCTCAGAAACTGTTTCTGTTTCTTCCCAAAAGCACTTTTTCCCCCAAAAAAGTTTGGCCAAATACCTCAAGTGAGGAAAAAAAGTGCTTTTGGAAAAGAAGAAAAAAAGCATTTTGGCCTCTTAAGAAACTTGGCCGAACAAGCTATAATGCTTGTTTGGATGGTCATTTCATATTGTTTCCTAATGTGTTGTATTTTTACGATATTATATTATAGTGTATATTTTAATTAATATAATATTTGAATAGAATTATATCATCTATCATCATTATATAATATCACATACCCAATAATATGAAGAATAAACTTACGACATTATTTTTTAAAAGTAGGATACAAGATGTAATTATCATATAAAAAATAGGATAGATAAAATATAATTATTTACTAATAAGAATGGGCAGGATGAGAGAAAAAAAATATGGTAACAACATGATCATACCAAATTAGTGATCATATAAAATGGCACTTTTTATTTATACGTAACAACCAATGTACTAATATGATATAGTAAAATTAAAATAACAATTAAAATAATTATTATATTTATACGATACAAGACAATATGTAATGACTATCCAAACAAGTTGTTAAGAGGGTTAATAGCTAGCATTTTTGGTTCATGGAGTAAATAGTGTAACAGTCCAAAATTCACTAGTCGTGATGGCATCTAACCCAACCCGCTTGGTAAGCCAACTATATTATCCAATTCTAATAATATTCAATAAGGCAATTAATCAAAAGAAATTATGTGCATCTTATACATTTCCCAAGGAATAAAAGTACAAATCATGAGCTTCTAAGAATAGAGTTTAAAATGTTGATATGTAGAAAATACATCTTCTGTTTGAAAAGTACATAAACGGAGTTTTACAAAACTAAGGTTACCATGAACAAGAGACAGCTATAATAGGGACGCAGGTAAACCTTCAAATTCAACTCCCGCCATGCACAGCAATATCGACATCCGAAGTCTGCACGTTGTGTGAAAAGTGTAGTATGAGTACAACGATCCAATGTACTGGTAAGTAACAATCCTAACCTTCGGTTGAAAGTAGTAACAAGTTCGAATATAGGTCGAGTCCAACACCAATAACCAATAGCAGTTCATAACAACGTAGATCATATAATTAAGGAAGTAACTCAGAGATAAAATGTTCAACCTTTGCATAGTTTTTTTGAAAAACAATTCCACTTTTCAGGTATATGAGTGAAAACTCAAATCCTTTACCTAAATCGTCAAACATATGTGTGAGTTTGAAAACTGTAATTTTTCCTAAAAACTATTCTTTAAATAAATGTTTCATTTTTAGAAGGCATGGGGAAAGTACATCTATATGCCTACATATCAAGATACATGTAAAATCATGAATGTCACCAAAATCGGGCAGCAAAGGAAATGCATCTCTATGCATATATCTCAAGTACGTATGTCAAATGAAATGCCTCTCAGTGATGAACTCATATACTCACACTCTCAGAGTACTCAACCTCACTCTCTCACTCTTACCGTGCTCAATACTCAGTACACTCGTGATGACCCAAAAGGTCATCACTTGTTTTAGAAATATATTATGTGTTTTGAGGCCTTAAAATCTTCTTTTTGTCTCATCTAGATTTACGTACGAAATCCGGACGTGTATCCGGAAAGCCATTATGTGAAAATCTGTGAAAAATAATAAATTTTGCTTTTAAAATGAATTTAGGTTGACTTCGGCCAACATTTTGGGTAAATAGGCTCGGACCCGTGATTTGACAGTCCCGAGAGTCCATAGAAAAATATAGGACTTGGGCGTATGCCCAAAATTGAATTCCGAGGTCCAAACCCGAGAATGAATTTTTGAAGAAAATTATTTAACTGAAATTCTTATAGTTTCTAGAAATTTGAATGTAATTGAATTTGATGGTATCAGGCCCATATTTTTGTTCGGAGCCCAGTACAAGTCTTATATGGTATTTACGTCAAGACTGTAAAATTTGGTAAGAAATCGACTTGAAATGACGTGAATCGAACCTTCGGTTGTTAAAATTTGAACTTACGAGTTCATGAGATTTTTCTTTGATTTTGATGCTAAATTCATAATTATTGATGTTATTTAGGTGATTTGATCACACGAGCAAGTCTGTATAATATTTTTGGACTTGAGTGTATGTTTGATTTGGAGCCCCGAGGGCTCAGTTGATTTTTGTATAGGCCACGGAGTAAAATTTAAACTTAAGAAATTGCTGGTATGTTGCAGATATGTAGGCTTCGCAAATGCGAAGATGGCATGAGCAGGACTTGATCGCAAATGCGACCATCGCAAATGCGGAGGGCCAGAGTCGAAAATGCGACATATGCCTTGCAAATGCGAAGCCCTCAAGAATTTTGAGTGGTCAAAAATGCGACAACCTTTTCGCAAATGCGAAGAAAACAGACTTCGGAAGGGGTTCGCAATTACGAACCCTGGTCGCAATTGCGATATCAGAGACCAGTAAATTGAGACTTAGACACATTTTCAACCATTTTTCAAACCTTCTCAAAACTTACACACCTTTGGGCGATTTTTCAAAGACAACTACTCTTCCAAATCAATTGTAAGTCATTTCTAACTCATTTCTTTCAATCTAGTCCATCTTTTTATATGAATTTAACTCAAAATCAAGGGTTTTCATGGGAGAATTGGGTGTTTTGGGTAGAACTTAGAATTTTTGGATTTTGGGAATTTGGACCTCGATTTGACGTCCGATTTCAAATATATATATATATATATAAAATTTCATATGACAATCACTTAAGTCCATTTGACTAATACGATTGTAGTCATAAGACCTTCCGTTTATATATCGTGGTTGTTATTTAGTAATTGACCGTTAATGAATATGATTTTATTCATATACTGGGACGCATCGGCCTACGACAACCACATAAGTCCATTTGACTATTACGATTGTAGTAATAGGACCTTCCGTTTATATATCGTGGTTGTTATTTAATAATTGACCGTCTATGAATATTATTTCATTCATATACTAGGATGCATCGGCCTACGACAACAACACACACACACACACACACACACACACACACATATATATATATATATATATATATATATAGGTGTGTGTGTGTGTATGTATGTATATATTTGAGTGGGTGAATGGGTAATCGGGTTTTGGTTTGAACCTCAGGTTTTGACCATGTGGGCTCGGATCGATTTTTGACTTTTTGGGAAAACTTTAGAAAACCTAATCATGCATTAGAATTGATTCATTTAGCATTTATTGATATAGTTAAGTAACTTGTGGCTAGATACAAGCGAATTGGTGGTGGAATCAAGAGGTAAAGCGGTAGTTGAGGCTTGAACTGTGTTCGTGGCATCGAGGCAACTCAACAAGACATCACAATGCATATCAACTTTGTGTCCTATTTGCTACGTGTTACTTATTGAGTACGATGTATAGGCATGGTGATGAGTACCTATACATTGGTGTCAAGCATGCCCGTGAGTCTTATTCTATGATTAATATGACTCCGTTTTGTATTGTTCATGCCTTATGTGATATTTCTATTGTTGAACAAGTCTTGTGAAAGTAATTTTGGTAATTTAGCATTGAAGAGCGTTGGCTCAAGTTGTGAAATAATTTGTGGATTATTGTTGGCAATTGCATGTTGAAGAGCGTCAACTCAAGTTGTGAAATGATTTGCGGAATTATTGTTGGCAATTGAACATTATAGAGAATTGGCTCAAATTATGAATTGAGTGGTGAAGTACATGTGGAAAAGAGAAGAGGACTATGATATTATCTCCCTTGCCGGGATGTTGTTTCTTTTAAATGTTATCTCCCTTGTCGGGATGTTGTTGCTTTTGATATTGTTTCACTTGCCTGAATATGATTGTTGTACTATTGTTCTTTAATGACCCGACCTGTTGTTACGGGAGTTATCGCCTCATTTTCTTCATTTTATACCTTAATATGCTAATTTATATGTATATGGAGAGTTAGAAGAAAATCGGATGAAATTTAGATAGAAATGAGGCCATAAATCTCTTTACGAGAAGAATAGGTTGGAAAAGTCAACCAAATGTTAACCGATGAGTTAGACAGCTCGGAATGGAAATATGATGATTCGACTAGTTTCGGGGGATCACTTATGACTTAGGAGAGCAATCAGAATCGAATTCGGAGGTCCGGTGTAGTTTTAGGCTTGAATTGGCTAAGGTTCAATTTTGGTGAAATCCGAACGGTAGGTGAGATTTTGATCCGGGGCTCGGAATGAAATTCCGAGAGTTGCAATAGCTCCGTTAGGTAATTTTGGATATGCGTGCAAACTTTCAGGTCATTCGGAGGTGTTTAGGTCGGGTTTTAGATCGAATGTTAGTTTCAGAAGTTTGAAAGAAACTTAGGCTTGAATCCGTGTGAAACTGGTGATTTTGATGTTTACGATGGTGTTTTTATGTTGCGAGTAAGTTTGAATGAAGTAATGTGATGTATTTGGGCTCTTGGTTGAGCTCTCGGGGGTCTCGGGATGATTTCAGATGCCCAACGGGAATTTTTAGTTAGAAAAATACAGCAAACATAGCTTCTCATATTTTCGCATCTGCAGAAATAGGATCGTAGAAGCGGTTCCGCAGATGCGGCCCTATGAACGCAGAAGCGACCCAGGGGAGGCTGGGCACTTTTTACAGAAACGGGCTCATTTCCGCAGGAGCGATCCCCGCAGAAGCGGTCCAGGCACGAGAAGGGAAAGACCGCAGAAGCGGCTCTTTGGCCGCAGAATCGACAACTGCAGAAGCGGTTGGGTTGTCTGTCACGACCCAAATCCAGTCGTGATGAAATAATGTATCGAATTTCAGAGTTCAAAACACACACTTTTGACTTCGGGGATAGGCGAATTTCGAGGGTTTTCAAGGGGAATCAGTGGGAATTCATCAGGTAAGGGTTCCTAAACTCGAATTATGTTATTATAACGAAAAAACATAGATTAAACGCCCCAAAAACTGAGAATTTAAGTGAAAAACATGGTGGTTTGGGCTTGGAAATTTAGGAAGATAAAAGTGGAAGTTGAGGGGTCAAACAGACTCCGTTTTTTGATAAAATTTATATGCACGGACTCGTGGCGAGACGAGGAATCCATTGGTATGATTTTTGGAATTTTTTGAGAAGTGGGCCCGGGGCTCGGGTTTTACCAACTTCGTGTATTATTGCGTTTTTCAAGTAATTTTGATTGGGTTATGTTTCTTTGACCCATATTGATATAATTGATGTGGTTTTGACTAGATTCGATGCACGAGGCGGCAAATTTGAAGGGAAAAGGTATCGCGGACGAGTCCACACCCGGCTAGAGGTGGGTAGTTAGTGTATATGGTAGCCTGAGGGTTTGAAACCCCGACTTAGCACATTGTGACACTATTAGGGCGTGGCTCGCACACCATGGCAGGTGCGGGATTGGTTATGACTGGGGATTGAGACTTGGTCCATCCCGAATATGAATAATATTATATTGGCGGTTGAAACACACACTATGTTAGATTTATTTGTGGGATGTAAGCCATGTTTGGGGCCTTGTGCTGACCTGTAATATCCTTAGGGGATAGATATCTATGTGATAGCTTGGTTTGCATAATCATTGATCTCAGTCATGGTTTGAAATCACTATTAGGAAGTGCTAAGTCACCTTTTCTTCGAAAAATTAAATAAAATTAAATTATTTTTCATTGTTAATGAATTGGAACCTGGAAATAAATAAATTGAACTGTTGTGTGACTCATATGCATGTTGTTGACTGAGTATGGATCGGGCTGCATGCCGCAGCGGATGATATCAATATAGCGCTTGGTTTGAAGGAGCCCCTCCAGAATCTGTACACACCCCCAGTTAGCGCCGTTGACGTTAAACGGATCGGCTACGCGCCGTAGCGGTCATGTGCATTGCATTGCATTGCATTCTTGTTTGTAAATTACCTGTTATATTTGTGATTTGCTGTTGTTGTTAGTTCGTGGTAGGTATCGGACTATAGTTTAGCTTTGCTCTGTGGTATTCTGTGGATTTCCTGCTTTCAACTATTTTATATACTCTTTACTCACTGAGTACTTAGTACTCACCCCTACTCCCTGCACCTTTGTGTGCATATTCAGGTACACAAGAGGGTTAGACGAGCACTCCAGCCTATATTAGAGTTTATTCGAGTTGCTGAGGTAGATGCCGGCGTTCGCAGAACCTAGCTTCTCTCTTCATTTCAGTTATTACTATATATTTCTAGACTTCGGTATTTTATTCAGTATTTCTATTACTATTCAGCTTTTGCTTAGAGGCTCTAGACTCGTGACCCCAGATCTTTTGGGAGTGTTATTTTGATGTTCGCACTTCTCAGTATTTAATTATACTATTATTATTGGAATACTATTATTGACTCTTATATTCTTCTTGAAATTTGTCATTTTGGGACTGGTCTTTAATTGTGGAAATAGTTGTTGGTCCGGCTTGCCTAGCTTTAGGGTTGGGCGCCATCACGATCGGGTTTGGGTCGTGACAAGTTGGTATCAGAGCCTAGGTTATTAGGCCTCGCCGAGTCATGAGCCGATTTAGTAGGCTCTCGCGGATCGGTACGTAGACGTCCGTATCTATCCTCGGGAGGCTATAAAACTTTAGGAAACACTTCACTTTCTTGGATTCATATCGTGCGGTTTGTGTTATCATGAAACTAAATTTTTCCGTATTCTATTCTCTCGCAGATGGCGAGAACACGTGTTAGCGAACGTGGCGGACGACCACCAGGGGCACCCAGAGGCCGTGGTCGTGGCAGAGGTAGGGTAGTAGTGACAGCACCTACTGACCCACCAGCTGACCAGACTCAGGGTTAGATCCCAGCACTAGTGGCCCAGATTCAAGATCAGGTCCCAGCTGCAGGCATCCCAGTAGCTCAGGTTCAGACACCGGCAGTATCTATTGAGATACCGGGTCTTCAAGAGACTTTGACACCGATTTTATCAGTATGCACAGGCTTAGCTCAGGTGGTTGCAGCCTCTACTATAGTAGTTTCTTCACAGGCAGGGAGAGGGAATCAGACCCTCGTTGCTCGCACACCCGAGCTGGTAGTTCGGGGTATACAGGCACCTGAGGAAGCTCCAGCTCAACCGGCTGCACCCATTGCACCAGCCCCAGCTTATATGGTTCCAGCTATGCCTGATGATGAGCATCGTCGGTTGGAGAGGTTCGGGAGGCTATAGCCTCCGGCATTCAGCGGTGTTGAGGGCGAGGATGCCCAAGGTTTTCTAGATAAGTGCCAACGTATGCTTTGTACTGCGGGTATTTTGGAGTCTAGCGGTGTTGCCTTCACTACCTTCCAGTTCACAAGACAAGCATTTCATTGGTGGGAGGATTTTGAGAGGCGTAGGCCTATTGGAGCAACGCCCCTCACTTGGCAGCAGTTCTCCACGATATTTCATGAGAAGTATGTGCCCCAGTCTCAGAGGGGGGAGCTGCATCATCAATTTGAGTGGTTGAAGCATGGAGATGTGTCGGTGACTCAATACGAGTTGAGGTTTACACAACTAGCTCGACATTCCATGTGGATGATTCCGACAGATCGTGAGAGGATCAGGAGATTTGTGGATGGTCTCAACTATCCTATCCGCATATTGATGACTAGAGAGAGGGCTTCGGCACTCACGTGTGATTGTGAGATTACATGGAGTTCCCATTTCTATCATATCAGACAGAGGTACCCAGTTCACTTATCAGTTCTGGAGGACATTTCAACGAGAATTGGGTTCACAGGTAGAGCTGAGCATAGCATTTCACCCACAGACGGATGGGCAGTCCGATCATACAATTCAGATAATGGAGGACATGTTGCGTGCTTGTGTCACTGATTTTGTTTGTTCATGGGCTGATTACTTGCCTCTTGCATAGTTTGCTTATAACAATAGTTATCAGTCCAGCATTCAGATGGCGCCGTATGAAGCCTTATATGAGAGGCGGTGTAGGTCTCCAATCGGTTGGTTTGAGCCCGGCGAGGCTAGATTATTCGGGACAAAGTTAGTTCAGGATGCCTTAGACAAGGTGAAGGTGATTCAGGAGAGACTTCGCACAGCTCAGCCGCGTTAGAAGAGTTATGCGGACCGAAAGGTCCGAGATGTGTCTTATTCAGTGGGTGAGAAGGTGTTGCTGAAGGTTTCGCCTATGAAGGGCATTATGAGATTTGGAAAGAAAGGAAAGTTGAGCCCAAGGTTCATTGGACCTTTTGAGGTGCTTAGGAAAGTTGGGGAGGTGGCCTATATGCTTGCTTTGCCACCCAGCTTTTCGGGAGTTCACCCGGTGTTCCATGTATCTATGCTCCGGAAGTACGTTGGAGATCCGTCTCATGTTAAATACTTCGGCACGATACAGGTGGATGAGGACTTGACCTATGACGTGGAGCCGGTAGCCATTTTGGGTCGACAGGCTCGTAAGTTGAGATCCAAAGACATAGCTTTAGTGAAAGTGCAGTGGAGAGGTCGTCCTGTGGAGGAAGAAACTTGGGAGACCGAGTAGGAGATGCGGAGCGGATATCCACACTTATTTGAGACCCCTGGTATGTTTCTTGACCCGCTCACGGACGAGCATTTTTTAAGCTGGGAAGACTGTAATGACCCGGCCCGTCATTATGGGAGTTACCACCCCGTTTAATCCATTTTATACTTTAACATGTTAATTTATATGTGTTGGGAGAGTTAGAAGCAAATCGGGTGGAAATTAAATAGAAATGAGGCAATAAACCTCTTTACGAGAAGAATAGTTTGGAAAAGTCAACCAAATGTTGACCGATGAGTTAGACAGCTCGGAATGAAATTCTGATGATTCGACTAGTTTCGGGGGATGATTTATGACTTAGGGGGGCAATCAGAGTTAAATTCGGATGTCTGGTGTAGATTTAGGCTTGAATTGGCTAAGGTTGAATTTTGGCGAATTCTGGATGGTAGGTAAGATTTTGATCCGAGACTCGGAATGGAATTCCAAGAATTGCAGTAGCTCCATTAGGTGATTTTGGATATGCGTGCAAAATTTCAGGTCATTCGGAGGTGTTTAGGTCGGGTTTTAGATCAAATGTTAGTTTCAGAAGTTTTAATGAAACTTAGGCTTGAATCCGTGAGAATTTGATGATTTTGATGTTTATAATGGTGCTTTACGTTGCGAACAAGTTTGAATGAAGTAATGTGATGTATTTGTGCTTTTGGTTGAGGTCCCGGGGCCTCGAGATATTTTCGGAAGGTTAAACGGGGAAATTTTGAAGTTATAACAGGTCTGTGATTTTGGCTTCTGATATTTTTGCATCTACGGAAAAAGAACCGCGAAGTACCGCAGAAGTGGTTTCCCAGATGCGGCCCAGGCGAGGCAGGGCATTTTCCCATAAGCGGGGTCAATTCCGCAGAAGCGGTCCCCGCATAAGCGGGTTTTGACCGCAGAAGCGGTCCAGGCGTGAGAGGAGAAAACCACGGAAACATCTCTTTGGTTGCAGAAGCGACAACCGCAGAAGCGGTTTGGTTGTTGCAGAAACGAAAATCGGTGTGATTTAATGATACAGTGTATCGAAATTTCAGAGTTCAAAAACACACTTTTGACTTCGAGGAGAGGCGAATTGCGAGGTTTTTCAAGGGGAATCAATGGGAATTCATAAGGTAAGGGTTTCTAAACTCGAATTATGTTATTATAATGCAAAAATATAGATTAAACACCCCAAAAACTGAGGATTTAAGTGAAAAATATGGTGGTTAGGGCTTGGAAATTTAGGAAGATAAAAGTGGAAGTTGAGGGGTCAAACGGACTTCGTTTTTGATAAAATTTATATGCACGGACTCGTGGCGAGATGAGGAATACGTTGGTATGGATTTTGGAATTTTTCGAGAAGTGGGCCTGGGGCTCGGATTTTACCAACTTCGTGTATTATTACATTTTTCAAGTAATTTTGATTGGGTTATGTTTCTTTGACTCATATTGATGTAATTGTTGTGGTTTTGACTAGATTCGATGCACGGGGCAGCAAATTGGAAGGGAAAAGGCATCGCGGACAAGTCCGCGGACGGCTAGAGGTGAGTAATTAGTGTATATGGTAGCCTGAGGGTTCGAAACCCCGGCTTAGCACATTGTGACGCTATTAGGGCGTGGCTCGCACCCCATGGCTGGTGCGGGTTTGATTATGACTGGAGATTAAGACTTGGTCCATCCCGAATATGAATAATATTATATTGGCGGTTAAAACGCACACTGTGTTAGATATATTTGTGGGCTGTAAGCCATGTTTGGGGCCTTGTGCCGAACTGTAGTATCCCTAGGGGATAGATATCTATGTGATAACTTGATTTGTAAAATCATTGATCTCAGTCCTGTCTTAAAATCACTATTTTGAAATGCTAAGTCACCTGTTCTTGAAAAAATTAAATAAAATTAAAGTATTTTTTTTCATTGTTAATGAACTGGAACCTGGAAATAAATAAATTGAACTGTTATGTGACTCATATGCATATTGCGGACTGAGTATGGATCGGGCCGCACGCCGCAGCGGATGATATGAATATATTGTGCTTGGGCTGAAGGAGCCCCTCCGGAGTCTGTACACACCCCAGTGAGCGACGTCGACGTTAAATGGACCGGCCTACGCGCCGTAGCGGTCATGTGCATTGCATTGCATAATGCATTGTTATTTACTTGTACTATCTGTTATTAGCTGGAATTGTTAGTTCGTGGTAGGTATCAGAATGTAGTTTTAGCTTTGCTCTGTGGTATTCTGTGGATTTCCTGCTTTCAACTATTTTATATACTTTTTACTCACTGAGTACTTGGTACTCACCCCTACTCCCTGCACCTTTGTGTGCTGATCTAGGTACACAGGAGAGTTAGACGAGCACTCCAGCTTACCTCCGAGTATATTCGAGTTGCTGAGGTAGCTGCCGGCGTTCGCAGAACCTAGCTTCTCTCTTTATTTCAGTTATTTCTATATACATTCCCAGACTTGAGTATTTTATTCAGTATTTATATTACTATTCAGTTTTTGCTTAGAGGCTCTAGACTCGTGACCCCAGATCTTTTTGGGAGTGTTATTTCGATGTTCGCACTTCTCAGTACTAATTATACTATTATTATTGGAGTACAAATGTTGACTCTTACATTCTCCTTGAAATTTGTCCTTTTGGGACTAGTCTTTAACTATGGAAATAGTTGTTGGTCTGGCTTGCCTAGCTTTCGGGTTGGGCACCATCACGACCGTGTTTGGGGTCGTGACAAATAATTTTTAGTCGGGATAAGATTGTTGTAATATTGTCCCCTTACGTTATTATGATTCAATTATTTCCGTGCCCTTATTAGTTGTGATTGTTGTTTGGGCGAGTAATAATGTAAAGTACGAAGGGTGATGCCGTGCATTATTTTGATGAGAGAGTGTTAAAGCACGAATAGTAATGTTGTGTATGATTTATGTGAGGAAGAGTGTAAAGCACGAAGAATGATGTCGTGCCGCACGATGTACAATTCTCTGCCGATTACATTGATTTTATAGTGAGGATTAGAGTAAAAATACGAAGGGTGATGTCGTGCAGTTTATACTGATTTTTATGGTAAAGACAAGAGTAAAAGCACGAGAGTAATGCCATGCACTTGTTTGATTTCTGATTCTTGTTGATAATTGAATTGTGGTGTTCTATATATTTAACTGTTGTCCTTCTGTTTCCATTTGGTATTTTCCCGCAGCATGTCTTTTCACTCCCATCCTTGACCGTATATTTTTGCTTCTATTTTTTTTATGTACATTATTTATCTGCACTGCTTTATTAGTTAGCATGGTCCTAGCCTCGTCACTACCTCACCGAGGTTAGGCTAGACACTAACCAACACATGGCAGTTGTGCTGATACTATACTCTGCACTCTTTTGTGTAGACCCCGGAGTTGTAGCTTTCGGACCGCAATGAGGTTGTTGCTTCTAGTTCACCAGGCAACTTGAGGTAGTCCTGCAGGCGTCCGCAGGCCTTGGCGTCTCCTTCTATCCTTTCATTCTGTTTCTTTCATGTATTCCAAAGACAGTGTTATATTAATCTTTCAGATCTTTATTTGTAGTTTTCTAGATAGTCCGTAAAATTATGACACTAGTTTTGGGTAATTTTTGTTATGGATTGGTATTGGCATTATTATTAAAATACTACATTTTAATCTTCCGCTTATTAAATTTTGTTATTTATTTAATGTTGGTTCTTAATTGTTAACAGATTAAAGTGGAAACAAGGTAAATAATACAATTGGTTGGCTTGCTAATCTTTCACTAGTAGGCGCCATCATGACTTCCGATGGTGGAAAATCTGGATCGTGACAACTCAACAACTCAGCACTGTACAATACTCATTGCAGCGTGTAACCCGATCAATAAATACATGCATAGTTGACTGATGTAACGACCCGGCCGGTCATTTTTGGAACTCGCGATATCGGGTTTACGACTTTTGGGTGGACAACTCTTCTCCTTTTTGGAATTGGGTTTGCAATTAAGAAGAGTCTCCACCAAATGATTAAGTACATAAAGAAACTAAGAAGAAATTTTTTTTTAAAAAAAGGAGGAAGAACTAGAGAATGGGTAAGAGCTTGAAATTATCTCGGGGGAAGGTGTTAGGCACCCCCAAGATCCACTAGTGTGGTTACTGGCCATGCTATAATTGTAACTTTATATGAATGACAAGTAAACAAGCAAACACATAACAACTGAAAATAAAAAGTTAAAGGCAAAAATTCAAAATAAAATAGTTTTGTGTTATGTGTGATTTTTGTGGATTTTGTGGTATTTTATTTTTATTGTTTGTATTTATCTGTGCGTGTTTGTTTGTTTAAAATTAATAAAAAATAAAATAAAATACAAAAATATGTCACATTTGGCATTTAGGATTTAATTCTACAACTAGGAGTAATCAAGTTTGTTTTACAAAAATGAAAATTACAAAAATAGGCATCTTTCGCATTTTTTAGCATTTAATGTCAAAATTGTGCAATTTTATTTTAATTGGTATTTATTGTGTATAATAATTATTGTTAGGAGTTTAATTAGTATTTTTCGAGTTAACTTAGTTTATAACTTAATTTAGAATTTTAGTTTTATTAATTAAAAGAAAAGAGAAAAAATAAGAAGAGCAAACTCGAATTGGGCCAATTTTCGGAATTAAAATTAGGCCCAAAACTAATTCTACCCAACCCAATTATCCCAAACCCTACACTTATGCATCAGCCACTTTTTATACCCTTTTCATTTTTTGGAACATTTAGAAAACTAAGTCTTCTTCTCCACAACCAATACACACAAGACCAAAACCCTAACCCTAACCCAAACCCTAGCCGCCAACCACCAGCCCTCATCGCCGGCGACCGCCAACGACCACCAGCCACCATGTACGATGACCTCTCCCTTCCCTGTTGCTGTCACCATGGTCCAGTCTTCTCCAGCACCACCAGCTTAATCACGTCCAGCTCTCTCCGTCGCCCAAACAACCACTATTCGTCACCGGCAGCAGTTCGTCCCGTCGCTTCTCCATGGTCGAACAACCATGAACGACGTCTTCATCGTCACCTTCGTCCCGTCACCAGCAGCTGATCGTCGTTCTCCAACATCACCGTCGATGACCAGCGTCATTGATAATAGGTAAATTTTACTATATTTATGCCCTTAATAATCACACTTTAATGTTTTTTTGATAATATATATGATGACAAAATGCTCTGGCGAAACTCCATGAATGAACAACAACATCCACCAAGATCCGAGTTCGATATGGGTTCGTACAAATTTTCAGATTGTTCTTTTTAAATTATTTCCTTCTTTTGATCTATTTTTGTATTATTATTTTGGTTTAAAGTGTTGGTTGTATTATTGTTTTATTCTTTCTATTTTTCAGATTATTGTTCTTGATTTAAAGTGTTGGTTATGATTTTTGCCTTAAATTTTTTGTATTATTTGTTTTGGTTCAAAGTGTTGGTTGTATTATGGTTTTATTCTTTCTATTTTTTAGATTGTTGTTCTTGGTTTAAAGTGTTGGTTATGATTTTTGTCTTAAATTTTCAGATTATTTTTCTTGATTTAAAGTGTTGTTTATGATTTTTGTCTTAAATTTTTATATTTTTTGTATTATTGTTTTTGGTTTAAAGTGTTGGTTGTAATTTTATTTTATTCTTTCTATTTTTTAGATTATTGTTCTTGGTTTAAAGTGTTGATTATGATTTTTGTCTTGTTCATTTCAAAATTTTAGATTGTTGTTCTTGGTTTAAAGTGTTGGTTATGATTTTTGTATTGTTCGTTTCTATTTTTTATATTGTTGTTCTCGGTTTAAAGTGTTGGTTATGATTTTTGTATTGTTCATTTCTATTTTTTAGATTGTTGTTCTTAGTTTAAAGTGTTGGTTACCATTTTTGTTTTATTCATTTTTATTTTTCAAGACCTTTTATTCGGTCAGATTTTTCTTCTTGAGTTATTTGTGTGAATTTGACTTAAGGATTGGTTAAAGCTGTGTACTGACTAGTAGCTAATAATCAGTGTAGTTGTAAATCAGAGAGGTTTAAATACAGATTGTTAAGGGGTTTTTCAGTGGTATTTTTGGATGTTAGAAGATTTAAAATATTTAGTGTTAGTGGTCTGCCAGTAAGAATATTCAGTATGCTATTTACTAATGAATATCTTAAACAAAAAAGGGATCTGTAGTGCAAAAATACACCATGCCTAATGCCTTTAAAGGCTGGAAATCAGAAACAAGAGGGATTAATGATAAAAGGGTGCAAAGGCACATGGGAAGGGAATAAAAACAGGCTGAAAGTAAAAGGTTTGAATAAAGAATGGCCAATATTAGTCTTTAAATAGGCTGTATTTTGGAGATTCAGAGAACTTAAGCACTGAAATATTGAGAGAGAGATTGAGAGTTTTTTTTTGGCAAAAGATTGGAAAAACAGAATTTATTTTCAGAAATAATAGAGCTAAAAGAGTGACATTAAGGCTGAAATTTTCTTACTAGATTTCAGATTTCAGAAAATAGTTGAAGTGTTGGGTTATTATTCCATTGAGTGTTATTAGAATTTTTGCTACTGTTCCATTGGTTTTTCTACTAGTTTTTCCTCTGGTTTCGAATCTGCACCGGCTATTTATTTGATTATACTGGTTGGTGTTGTTTTGGTGCATTTGGGTGTTGCTGTTTGGAGTTTTGTTTTCTGAAATTGCTGTTGGGTTTTAAATGTGTTACTGGGCTATTGCTGCTACTGCCCTACTGTTGTTCTTTGCTTTCCAAATACCAGGTACACAACCGATACATTGGTTCTTGTAAGCTGAAAATTGAAGCATGAATGCAAAGTAAAATGAAGATTTGAAGTTTTAAATTTATTATAGTTGTTTACTTATTTGTATAAACATTAGAATATTTACTCCATTAGAATCAAATAGATGTTTTTTTATGTATAACTGAACACTTTATAGTAGTTTACTGTGTGAGCTTCCCATATATGCTAGTTGAAAGGGATTAATGGCGCGATAGGCTATTTTATGTTATTATAGTTTTTTTTTTAAATGTCATAAACATTTTAGGCCATTTAGACTATTCTTGTATAATCCAATAGTTACCACTAAACAAAAGGTTATTTTGAAGCTTATAGTAATATAGTTTAATTAGATACAATTGGTTAATTTCAGCATGTAAATGACTTAGGATAAAAAATCAAATTTCCAAGGAATATTGTTTAATTAGATATAATTGGTTAATTTCAACATGTAAATGACTTAGGATACGAAATAAAAATCAGATTTTCAAGTTCTTTCACCTTAAGTAGAATACCACTTTAAATTGGCAGAACATTTGTTAACAAAAATAACCCCATTTTAGTTTGCAAGCTATGAATATGTATAAAATAAGCTAGTTTGGTCCAACTAGAATAAATATTGGCCCAGATCCATGTTTTGTACTACTCGTGTTGGGCCTGGGTCCATAATTGTCAAAAGACTGCATAGCCATATTTATTTAAGAATTAGCAAAATATGTTCGAAGCCCGGTTACAATGAGTTTAAAGCATGTGAATAAATTGGGACTTTTTATTATTTTGCATTTTTAGAGACGAATTTAATAAAGAAAATGTAGCCATTTTATGATCATCCTTTTAAATAAATAAGACGAACCCCGCCGAATAAAAAGACATAAAATTGCAGGACTCTCACAAATATATATATTAATTCTTTAGATTTCGGGATGGGTCGTTTGATAAATTTCACGGCTCTCTCAAAAATTAATAGCGCATTAGTATCTTTAGGCGCGTGTTTAATAATGTTACATCCCTAAACTCGGGTGTGCATTTCATGCGACCCAAATCCAAATCCTAAAACGTTGGATATAGTGTGCCTAGGATTGCGGGTTCATTTCATGTGGCGCAATCTGAAAACATACTTTAAACGACGTTCACTTTAGCTTTAATAATAATAATAATAATAATAATAATAATAATAATAATATTAATAATAATAATAATAATAATAATAATAATAATAATAATAATAATAATAATAATAAAAGCGGTTTAAAATTAATTAAAAGCACATAGGTTATAACATGTATAAAAATCAGATATTCTAGCCATCTATAATAATTTAAGCGACCGTGCTAGAACCACGGGACCCGAGGGTGCCTAACACCTTCCCTCGGGTCAACAGAGTTCCTTACTTAGAATTTCTGGTTCGCAGACTTCAATTGGAAAGTCGAAATTTCCTCGATTTGGGATTTAAATAAATCGGCGACTTGGGACACCATAACTCATTTCAAGTGGTGACTCTGAAAAATAAATAAATAATCTTATTTCGAATATTGTCACTTAAATTGAAAAAACTCCCGTGTACCTTATCTTTCGGGGTACGGTGCGCAAAAAGGAGGTGTGACACAAGTAGACAAGCAAGCATTGCAAATACTAGGAAACTTTCACGTACTGGTTGCAAATAATAAAAAAATACAAAAGGGTTTAAAGAATGCTGAAACTTGGGAGAAGGTATTTTTATAATTAAAGAAAATATACACGAGTAAAGGGGAAGGGGTCAAATAATTGATGCAAGTAACTTAAAAAGAAGTGAAAGAGGCGGAAGTTTAAGGAGAAACAATACCAAAATTCAGACCATTAAAATAGAGATTTTTTCATGATAGGTGTAAGGAATTGAAGTAAAAGAAGAGGTTAAAGAAACTGAAAACTGAACAGCTTTTAAAATTCTGAAAAAAGTAAAATAAAAAAGAGGGAGGGGGTCCTAGGTTTATAAGTCACATGGATCATCCACACAACACCGGTATCCGACTGTATGCATAGTGTTATCGTGTGATCATCATCTCCATGTCTACCCTTTCCCACCCCATTAAGGTATTAAAGTGCGGAATAGTATCGTTACTTATTGCATGCTATTACCCTTCCCAATCCTATCAGTCCCGGAGGAAATGGACTACTAATCCTAAAGGGAGAGGGGTTTAGGGCTTTTAGAAGTTTTTCAAAGGACAAAATACTAAGGCGTCAAACAAAAACACGTAATGCAAATAAAGGGGAAGCATACAAGCAAATAGGGCTCAAATACGCCTCCATAAATCAGATAAAAGTCATGGAGTTTACCATGTCTTACACGTACCGATTTGGTCTTAATGAAATAAAGCGACGAGCGGACTGTTTAACGCATATTTTTAGACGTAAAATCTACCTTAGGCTCGCTCGAATGTAGTTGACTAAAACCGATCTGATTGATTAGTTAATCATTTTGGCTAAGTGTTGGATAGAATTAGGCATGATATCTACTGATTTTAGAAAAAGATGCAAAACGGATTATAAAAAAAGGTTACCAGTTTTAACAGAATAATACGAGTTCAGCAGTTGATATTGCTTTTAACGAATGAGACAATTCAGATTCGAGATTTCCTATAGGCATGCTTTCTATACGTTTACTGGTTTTAATACATTTTCTGACGTTAATAGAAGTCCTATGAATATAGTATCTATATGCAACTTTTATTATAAAACCTATGATCTGTTTGCCTAATGACATTTATATATGTAGAAATGCAGGAGTATAGACAGTATTTCTATATGTGAATTTGCAGAACGATTGGAAGTTACTCCTATAGGCAGGATATCTATGTGTGAAGTTGCAGAAATCATAAATTAAACCTATAGGCAGGATATCTATGTATGCAGCTGCAGAAATCAGAAATGAACTCCTATAGACATGATATCTATATGCTTTATTGCAGAAATCAAGTGTCGAATCCTATAGACATGTGTTCTACGCGTGGAGTTGCACAAATCATAAATAAATTCATATAGGCATGATTTCTACTCCTTAGTGCATAAAAGTAGATCCCCCCCCCCATTTATTTGCTAAATCCTCGAGTTTATACAAATTATTACTGCCCAAAAGAAATAAAAATTGGAAAAAGTACACCAGGAATCATCAGCTACATCTGAGCAACCTAATTCAGACTTAGTGTCTAATAATATGAGATTGAGCCTTTTTCGAGATCCAAATTTCCAAGCCTTCTCTTATCTAGGGTGTTTCAGAGATCCAAGGGATTTCAGGAACCCCAGGTAGTGCATACACCCAAGATGTTAATCAAAAAAATTGAATTGTGCTGTGTAGAAGGGCCAACACTTATGTGTGCAAGTTCAGAAGGAGCTCAAGGGTCCAAAGGCAAAGCTCACAAAAGAGGGCAATAACCTAAGTTCTAAGAGTGAGTGCAAGTGCAATAAAAAGGGGGTAGGAAATACCGAGGCGGGCTGGTGGACATGCCCAGCCATAAAGTAGACTGACACATCCCTGACCAAGCCTGCTGGTCAAACATTTAGAGAGTGAAGACCTACTGGGGGTCAAGCTATGGCTTGAGCAATAACTAGAATACTGTCAGGCCAAAGCTGTTACTCAGCATACACAATAAGAGAATATGGATGGAAAAACTGACAAAGCTTAGGGCCCAAAGGGTCCAATTCATATCCATGGACAATAACTTCAAATATTTCCATATTTCTGAACCATAACTTAAAATATATAAGGGGGATATGGGGGTTTGGGATTCATAAGGTAGAAAGTAAATAACAAATGACTGACAGAGTGTACACATAGATAAATATAAATTTATAAGGGAAAGAGAACATGTTAGCATGCTAGTATCGTATCTTGACTGCAGAAACATGAGTAGAAGTAGACAGGAATGACAAACCGGAGCAATTAAAAAAACATGTTGTTGTTGAGGCTTGTAAATTAACTAGGACATACCAGTAGAGAAGCAAAGTGCAGAAAAGGTAGAGCAAACAAGAGTCCATAGTCTAGCCTTGTCTTTCAGCCAGCTAGACAAAGCAACAACATAAGTAGTAGTAAATAAAGAGAGGGTTTTAAGTGTAAGTGTGTATTTTGAACTCAAGTTGTTCGTGTATTCAAATAAAAGAGAGTAGGGTATTTATAGTTTTTGAAAATGAGTGAAAAGTAAGGTAATAAATAAAATTTTAACACAAACATGGAAACAATCACAAGTCAAAATCATTTAACACTTTACTTACCTTTAATCAAGGGATTATTGCTCAACGGACACTAACAAGATTAATGTAAGGAAAGAAAATTAATTTGTAAGCTGAATGATTGTTGCCATAAAAGGAGCAGTAAAATCATATGGTAAGGGATTAAGTCTAAGTACATGAATGTAATTATTTTAGGAAAGGAATTGGTAAGGCCCAACAAAGAGAAAGAATCAGTTACCCCTTAACGGGCGAGTAAAAGTCATAATTTCACAAAGGAAAAGTTTTGAAAATCAATCACGAGTTTAAGTATCAATCAAAGAAGGGGCTCAGTATATAAATGAAGTGCATAAATAATAGACATGTGAGGCCAAGCTATGGCAAGAAGAAACAACATACAATAATAGCATGATAGTCACGTAAGTCAAGTTTCATTGGCTTAGTAAATAGGTTGAAATATTAGAAGCATGCAAAGAGTCAAGTGAAAAATTTTTCTGAAAAAGTAGTCAAGTTTAGCAGATATCAAGAATTCAAAAAGTAATCACATAGAGGAAACATGATGTTGAAGTGAAGGAGCAATTTCAAACAGGCGAATTGCACAAACTAACTCAGGAACTCGAATAGACCCCAAAGGGCTAGGGTTTTCGAAATTAGCAAAGTTTAGAGGCGATATACAAATAAAACAAATAAACAGCCTCATAGTCTCAAATAAACCCAATTTTTTAGGGTTTTCAACACTGAACATGTGTAAACAGCGTAAATCAAATAGACAGACTTTAAAACTCAAACAAATCTAAAAAAATCAGGTTTTCAACACCAATCAGACTTAGAGATGATAAACAGATGAATTTAACGAAATACTTAACAAACAAACTCAGAAACCCTAGTTTGAAATCAAAATATTTTAAAAAGGAAAATTGGGAAAATGCTTAAAACGTCACATATAGCACAGATCGAGCACATATCCAAACAAATAAATGAAAAATAACCTCAAATAGTCTAGGGTTTCTAGGAACCCTAGAAACGAGAAAGGCTTGGAAGAAACAAGATCAAATCTGGAGTTGATAAAGTCAGAAACAGGCTTAAGATACCAACTTCCACAGCATCGGACGGGAATACTTCAACCATACAAAATGGTCCAGACCACCTTGATTTTAGTTTACCGGGGAACACTCGTAGTCTTGAGTTATAAAGTAATACCTTGTCCCCGGACTTGAAGTTTCGCTCCATCATGTTTTGGTCGTGCAACCGCTTCATCCTCTCTTTATATAACCTTGTGCTTTCAAAATCCAAATATCGGAACTCTTGTAACTCATGTAATTCAGTGACTCTTGTTGTGCCCGCATCTTCCAAGTTAAGATTTAGTTGTTTTAGTGCCCACCATGCTTTATGTTCCAATTCAACCGGTAAGTGACAAGCCTTCCCAAACACCAACTTGTATGGTGACATGCCAATTGGTGTCTTGAAAGCTATCCTATAAGCCCATAGTGCATCATCAAGCTTCCTTGACCAGTCGGTCCTTGTGGCGTTCACTATTTTTGTCAATACACTCTTAATTTCTCTGTTGGACACTTCAACCTGTCCACTAGTTTGCGGGTGGTATGAAGTAGCCACCTTATGGCGCACATCATATTTTGCCAACAACTTTTCAAAGGCCCGGTTACAAAAGTGAGTGCCCCCGTCGCTTATGATTACACGTAGTATCCCAAAGTGAGTGAATATGTTTTTCTTGAGAAACCCAACCACCACCTTAGCAATATTGGTGGGTAATGCTACAGCTTCCACCCATTTGGACACATAATCTACAGCAAAAAGAATATACTTATTACCGTAGGAGCTGACGAAGGGACCCATGAAGTCTATCCCCCAAACATCAAATACTTCCACCTCTCGGATTGGGTTCATGGGAATCTCATGATGACGGGAGATGTTTCCGGTGCGTTGACATTCATTATATCCTTTTACCCACAAGTGCGCATCATTAAACATTGTGGGCTAGAAAACCCTGGCCTTTAGCACCTTAGCTATTGTTCGGATTCCTCCAAAATGACCACCATATGTCGAAGCGTGACAAGCCTGCAAGACAGATGATTGCTCGATCTCGGGGACGCATCTACGGATCATGTTATCAAGACAAATTCTAAACAAATAGGGTTCATCCCAATAGTATAGTTGGTTTTCACGAAAGAATTTTTTCCTCCGGACCGATGACAGGTCGTGAGAAACAATACCACTGGCCAGGTAATTAGTATAATCTAGATTCCATGACGCTTCAAGAAGAGTGGTAGCGAGCAACTGCTCGTCTGCAAAGGTTTCCAAGATTTCTTCACTTACTATAACATTTTCAGCTCCTTCAAGTCATGATAAATGATCAGCGACTTGATTTTCAGTGCCCTTGCGGTCACGAATTTCAAGATCGAACTCTTGCAGTAGCAGCACCCAACAAATCTGGCACGGCTTAGAGTCTTTCTTTTCAATTAAATATCTAAGTGTTGCATGGTCAGTGTATACGATTACCTTAGATCCTATCAGATAGGACCTAAACTTGTCAAAAGCAAACACTACCGCAAATATCTCATTTTCCGTCATTGTGTAATTTAGCTGGGATCCGCTCAGTGTTCTACTAGCATAGTAGATTGGATGCATCAATTTGTCCTTCTGCTAGCCCACCACTACCCCCACTGCAAAGTTACTAACATCACACATTAGCTCAAATGGTTTCTCCCAGTTGGGGGCAACTATGATTGGTGTTGTGACCAACCTCTTCTTCAATTCCTCAAAAGGTATCCTGCTATCATCAGAAAATACAATAGATTGATCTTTTTCTAGTAACTTATAGAGGGGGTTGGCGATTTTTGAGAAGTCTTTAATGAACCTCCGATAGAAACTGGCATGTCCAAGAAAGCTTCTAATGGCTTTGATTGAAGTTAGTGGAGGCAAATTTGCAATGACATCAATTTTTTCTCGATCAACCTCTATTCCCTTGCTTGACACCCGGTTCCCCAAGACTATTCCTTCTTGTACCATGAAATGGCACTATTCCTAATTCAGAACTAAGTTAGTCTCGATGCACCGTTTCAGCACATGTGTCAGATTGACCAGGCATTCCTCAAACGAATTCCCTACCACCGAGAAGTCATCCATGAACACCTCCATAATATCCTCCACCATGTCAGTAAATATGGCCATCATGCACCTTTGGAATGTGGCAGGTGCATTGCATAGGCCAAATGGCATCCTCCGGAAGGCATAAATGTCGTATGGGCATGTCAAGGAGGTCTTTTCTCTATCCTCAGGGGCAATGGAGATCTGATTGTACCCTGAGTACCCATCTAAGAAACAAAAGTGTGACCTCCCTGCCAACCTGTCGAGCATTTGATCAATGAAGGGAAGTGGGAAGTGGTCTTTACGGGTGGCAAGATTCAACTTCCTGTAATCCATGCAAATCCTCCACCCGGTGAGAGTTCTTGTTGAAATTAACTCAGTATTCTCATTCTTCAACACCGTCATGCCACCCTTTTTTGGTACACATTGAACTGGGCTAACCCAGCTGCTATCATAAATTAGGAGGGAAAATTCTAACCACTTTATTACCTCCTTCTTCACTACTTCCTTCATGTTCGGATTCAGCCTTCTCTGATATTCCCTGGAAGGTTTGTGTCCCTCTTTCAGAATAATCTTATGCATGCAATAAGCGGGGTTGATCCCCTTTATGTCTGCTATGGTCCAACCAATGGCAGTTTTGCACCCCTTGAGTACTTGTATAAGTTGTTGAGCATGCACATATAGTAAACCAGATGAGATAATATCAAGGTAACGGGGTGGATATTTCCGTAACGACGGGCCGGGTCGTTACAGTTCCTCAATGGATGGTTTTGCTGGAGGGGTCTCTCTCTTTTCTAGATGTAGTGGTTCAAACTCAAGATTTCTATCCCTAGACCCCCCACCTTCCAGTACTAGCACCCATTCCGCCAAATGTTCCCCATTTACTTCATCTAAGTTCATTAAGCATGCCGTTAGGGGATCCTCAACTATCAACACCTCATCATCTATCTCTAATATACCATCCACTGCATCAATAAGGGAGCAATTTGCGAACTCACTTGGGCGCCTCATAGATTTTTGCATATTAAATAATATTTCTTCATCATTTAGCCTCATCTTGAGCTCCCCAGTCTCACAATCAATCAATGCTCTCCTAGTGGCCAAGAAAGGTCTTCCTAAGATTATAGGAATCTCCTCATCCACTTTGAAGGTGATGACCCTTTGGGTCGTCACACACAAACTTCCCCACCCGAATAAGCACATCATCTAAGATCCCAAACGCCCGTTTCACGGTCCTGTCAGCTAGCTGTAGCAACATTGAAGTGGGTCAAGCTCTCCCAATGCCCAACCTTTTATAAATCACCAAGCGCATAAGATTGATACTAGCCCCCAAATCACACAATGCCTTAGTAAAGGCGAAGTTCCCTATAGTGCAAGGAATAGTAAAGCTACCTGGATCAGATAACTTTTCAGCTATGGGTCTGGATACCACTGCACTACACATCTTAGTAAGTGTCACTGTGGCCAAGTCTTGAAAATCAAACTTCCGCGACATCAAGTCTTTCATCATTTTAGCATACCCAGGCATCTCTTTCAAAGCTTCGATCAAAGGAATGTTTACCTGGATTTGTTTAAGCATTTCAAAGAACTTCTTGTATTGCTCTTCCTTTTGGTGCTTGGCCAGCCTTTGAGGAAATGGGGCAGGAGGCCTCTTCTTCCCAATCACTTGGAACTTTTCTTTCTCCGCTACTTGTTCGATGACCGGCTCTTCCACCGATTCAGCTACATTCTTAGTCTCCTGCTACATATCATTATTTTCAGGTGCTGGCTGGACTGTAACTTCTGTCAATCCTGTAGACTCATCCAGTTCAATAGGTACTTGGAATGAGTGTCTCAGCCTGCAAATTGGCTCTAGCTCTTTCCTGCTCAGCATCAAGATCTCTACCGTTTCTCAGGCTAACTACCATCAACTACTTTGGGACATGATCTTTTGGGTTTGTTTGAGTGTCTGCAGGTAATGTCCCTTTAGGATGATTGTTCGGTGTCATATCAATCTGGCCGACCTGCACCTCCATATTCTTAATGGCTGCATCATGTGCATCCATTCTTTCATTGATCTTGGCGTTGGACCCAATAACCTGCTGCATCATAGCTTCTAGTCTTGCGAACCCATCTTCTTGTCTACCCCCATGTTATTGTTGAGGTGGATGATACCCTTGTTGCTGATTGTTGAAGGACTGTGGTCTAGGATATGGTGCCATATTGTTGGGTGGTCTCATACCTCCCATATTTCCTGCATTGTATTGTGGCTGAGATGGCCTGTACTGTTGTTGAGCCTGCTGACCCCAATTCTGATTTACTTGTTGCTAACCCACATAGTTAGCCACGTAGTTCATGTCTTCATGCTGATGATGATGTTCATGTTCTACAGTCCATGGATTACCCATTGGTTGGCTAATGCAAGATGTGCATAAGCCCCGTTGGTAGTGTCTACAATACGCACATGCTGCTTAACTCCTGATTCCTCCACCTTTTTTAGTGAGGATGCTCATATGTGGCAATAGAGTGGCCATGTTTTCCGCCATAGTATTGGAAGGGTCCAGAGGCACTAAGTGTACCATCGGAGTGATAGGTGCATTCCTGATTGTCCATCCTGAATTTTGTGCCATCATGTCCAGCAAATTTTGGTTTTCTCTCCAAGTCTTGCTCAGAAATGCTCCACCTGCTGAGACATCAACTATATTTTTCATGCTATCAGACAGCTCCATATAAAACCTTTGTCCCAACATATGTTCTGGAACACCATGGTGAGGACACATGACTAACATTCCCTTAAACTTGCCCCATGTCTCATGTAGAGTCTCTATTGTTTTTTGCTTGAAGCTTACGATCTCATCAATTTGTTGAGTTGTTTTGTTGGGCGGGTGGAACTTATTGTGGAATTGTTTGACTAACTCATCCCAATTTTTTATAGAGTTGATAGGGAGTGAGTTAAGCCATACCTGTGCATCTCGTATAACCGAAAAAGGAAACAACAATAGCCTGATTGCGTCCGGTGTCACATTGGGTTGCCTTTGCGTTTTGCATATAAAGAGGAAATTTTTCAGATGCTGCTGAGGGTCTTCTACTTGTGTCCTATAAAAGAGTCCCTTGTTTTGCAACAAGCGTAGCATATTATTTTTTATATGGAACGATTCAGCTTGTATTGCGGGCACAACAATGGCAGTAGCCAAGTTGTCAACAGTTGGTTGTGCCCAATCATAAAGTGCATATTTAGGCACAGGAGGTGCCTCTTCCCTAGCATTTAACCCAGCTTGCTGGTTGGGATTATTCACGTCTCCCGTGTCAATGTCGAATTTCAATGTCTATTGGGATTGTTGATTTTGATTATTTGCAAGGTTCAGTGCCCGGAATGTTTGCTCTGGGTCTGAGAGTCCTTCAAGTAATTCTCCAGTCCTTGTAGATTTTCTAGGCATGCACCTGAGGAACTAATTCAACAATCGTCAAGATTTTCAATCAAAAGTCGGGTAGAGAGAAATTTGACTACAATAAGAATCTTGTAATTCTGTCAATGGCAATTGATAATTCCGTTAACTTCCCGGCAACGGTGTGAAAATTTGATCACGCCCAATTATACCTTCTAAAAAGAACAATGCGGTCGCAGCAAATATAACCCAAGTATTTCACACGGGGTCGAATCCTCAGAGAGTTAACCTATCAACTACTATCTTCAAACCCAATACTCTACCGAATCAGCTTCCCAAATATTCAAATATCTTTTTGAGTGCTTCTTAACAACTACTTTTGCAAAGAACAAAATAATTAGTAAATAACTAAATATGTTGCAACAAGAATGAGAAAGACTAAGGTAATGATTTTCCCTATTGATGGAATCCCTTCTATTTATGCTCATACATATTTATCAATATATCTCTATCAATCATGAACAATAATTCTACCATAAATCTCTCCCGAGTAATCACAGTAATTTACTATTGCACTCTTCCGAGTTACACTAGCTTGCTTTAATTATCACAATTCACTTTAGATTACACCCAAGGTTTCGTTATTCCTAATCCCACCTTTAAACCCGCAATTATAGATTCCTTTAATAATCTAGGAGTGGTGTTTTTCAACAATAACCTAAATATGCATTCTTTTCCAAGTTATGCACACTAAATAGGCACAACTAATTGAGGATCCTGTCAATTAACTACAACAAGAACGAAGTTGAACAAATAGAGATTAACTAACAATTTGTATTCACATAAATCAGAAGTTCATCAACCAATAGGTTCCATCAAAACCTTAGATAGGAATTTAGCTACTCATAACTATGAAAATAAAAGCTAGAATAGAATTCATGATGAAAATTCAAAAGAAAAAGAAGAGAGATGTTTGGAGAATTCTCTCACACTAGTTTCCTTGCATAAATACTCAAAAATACAATGCTTGCCTCCTTTGGGAGAAACCTAAGGTTTTATATAGGGTTTAGGTCATTAAAATCCCGTTTTTACACTTTAGTCCCATAACTTTTCGCCTTTCACAGCGGTTCTGCCGTGGTCGCGGTAGAACCACGGTCAAACTACCCCCTCTGAATCTCGAAAACTTCAGCAGACCTCATCCACTGTGGTTCTGCCACGATCGCAGTAGAACCACGGTAGAAAAGTGATTCTGAATCTTCAGGGCTGTTCCAGCGTGGCTTCCATGATTTTTGCATAAATGGCCTTTTTCTTCTACTTTTGACTCCAAAATTGCTCCTTAGCCTTCCTTAACCATTTTGTACCTATAATTCATGAAAAACACTAATAAGAGCATTTTGTCATCATATATATTATCAAACTACTCGAGAATCTGATTATTTAGGGCATGGATATAGTAAAATTCACCTATTATCACAATTCTCAATATTTGGACGATTTAGCGGAGATTATAGGTGGTTGGAATTGAAATCTGAGTTAAGTTCGAAGTACACAAGATGAACACAAAATAAAATAATATTTGATACTGTGTATTTTCGTGTATCTTTTGTGTATCACTTGTGTATCAAATATGTATCTCTTGTGTATCTCCTATGTGAAATACATGTAAGATTCATATGTTGTAGAGGAATTTTAAACTCGATTTCAAGTGCGAATTTTGATTCAAAACTAATTTAAATCACCTTTAATCTTTCTCAATGTTTATATATTGACTCATCTACGTGTTTTCGAAACATACCTATTGTAAAAGGTCTCTTTTTGCTTAGGTTTTTGGATTCTTGTATGTTTTTTTCTTTGTGTTTTATTTTCTTTCCATCTTGCATCTAATATTACCGATCACGCTTAAAAATATGGAAGGAGATCTTTGCATGTGATTCTTGGAGAGAAAAAATTCTTATTTATCTGAGTTTTCAACTTTTGTATGCGCTTGGCTAGTTTTGGAAAATATGTGATTAATGTCTAGAGGTGGGTAGATTTGGACTTAGTTTTACATTTCCGAAAGATAAATTTCGCCGGTTATTTTGAGCTTAAGCTTTTAGGTGAACGGTTATTTAGGTTAATTTTCAATTAATATTGTGAGTCAAAGTACTATAATCGTAATGTAGAAAATCTATATTATATTAAAAGCATGAAGGCCCTTAGCAAAATGTTGTTCACCTTTTCTACCCCTCAAAATATATTTTTTATTGGACAAAATTATAATTTAAACTAATTTCCTATTATTTAGAAGAAAAAATCAACTAAAATCTTACTAAGTATTGCCTTATTTGAACTAGAAAAAAGCACTAATATTAGGATATTAAATCAATTAATAAAATAACTATAATACCTTATATAAATTATTTACTTACTTGAATTAATAAACCAAAATTATAATACATTCCATATTGTTTTTCCTATTCTTTATAAATGAAGGAACTTCAGATTTTTTTACTAAAATAAGAAATTCCGTTACCATAAAACCTACTTGAACTATAGCACCGCACAAACGAAGCCAAACTTAGCAAGGCGAGATTTGTTTCGAGATAGTGAAAATCAATTAGTTCTTGTTCTAAATACATTTTTTTTTTGCATGTGTTGGGTTGGTTTATTATATTTTTTCATGTAATTGTGGGAGTATATGAACTTATATAAGTCTATTTGTTTAATGTATCAAAGAGATGTCTATCACTCTAATGTTGTACCAAAAGAGCACAATTAGACCAATATTACTGCAAAAGATACGGAAACCTTAGTTATATTAAGGTAACTTCGATATTTGTTTTATTATCTATTCATTCTTTTCGAGTTTTTTTCTGTGCAGATTTATGTACTATTTATGAAATTGTTTATTCAAGTATTTTTGATTTTTTTTACCATCTTGAAATACAATTAGATTAAGTATTTGATTTGAACTTTTGGGAAATTGGTCTTAGATGTGTTAAAATCCCATATTGTACATATGCACTTTGTGATTATGAGTAGGTTATTTCCACTACTTATCGTGGAGACTTTTTTAGCATCTTTTTGTATATATATAAATTTCATCAATGTAATTCTTATCATGTAAATATATTTATAAAGGTTAAATTACAAATATGACATAAATCCAATGGGTGATTCTTGGAATTGTTGCATTAGATGGTATTAGAAAGCAGCTAATTTGTTAATATAGTACTAACTTAAGTCTATCAGCATCAGTGAGTTTTATGAATTGGCTATTTATTTTTAAGGAATGGCATTATTAATTAACTTTTTCAAATCGAAAGATCCAAAATTAGATGATTTATATCTACGAATAATTTATTTTAAAAATGATAATAGATAAAAGAAAGCTACTAAGTTTTTATAATACACAAAAAAATTATTTTATTTATAATGTTAACGAATCATAAAACTGAAATGAATTTCAAGTTGAATAGATTGAGCGAGATGAATGAGACCTACTAAGACAAAGTTTTTACCTTTGTTAAGTTAGTTAAATAGGACCAATAATATCATTTTTCAAAACTTGTATTTTCTCTTTAGCTTTTATTTTATGACTCAAACAAACTCATATTATTGTTATGCGATTTTTAAAAGTTTATACCGATCGAGATGGGTACACGCATAACATGCGTACTTTAAGACTAGTATATATAAAAATAAATCGTTTAAAAGTTAATCGAGAAACTATCTACTACTAAGTATTCATCCGTAATCTATATATATACTCCTATAACATGACTGATGGTGTAAATTTTTTTTACCTAAATAAAACTTTAAATCATTTGTTACGTACCTTGGAATGTCATCTCATACCGGAAGAAGAAAGGGACACCAAAGGAAGAAGCAATTATAAGGTTTAATTTGAGACTGACCACCGATGGTCGATTAGCTATTTTGATTGTTAATTAAGAAGCTCAAATGATCACTTTCTTATCATTTGAATCATTATAAGAAGTTCAAATCACTATCCTATCAACTTTCACACATCAAAAACTAAACGAAGTTAATTGATAGTGGCTTGTGATACGTGTGTGAACATGATAACTCGTGAACAATATGACTGAAGAAGAAGATTGCCCTCAACACTAGATAATTTGTACTTTTGTAGTTATTTCTTGTATCATTTTCTAAGACCTATTCAACATCTTTAAATTCATATGATTCAAGAGACTAATTACTGAAGAAGCCTGGATTGCTTGCTGTTAGATCCAGTTTTAATGATGCAAATAATATATCTTTGGAGGAAACCAATTATAAAAGAACAAGGAATCAAGAAGATACTACAAGATAGCTGAAATCAATCTTGTTTGCGGAAATCAATCAGCAATGATCTGGATGCCTAAGGAAACGAATCTCAATTAGCACATCAATCAGCGGATGGAGAGAATCACGCAAGCCTAATCTTAAGGCACGAATCAAGGCCAGCATATCCGTAACATTGAAAATCATGCAAAGACTATTAAGCGGCTTATTTCGGAAGGATCACAAACCAAGGAGCATGCCTTTAATTATATGTAGCGACTAAAGGAAGAACATCAAGGAAGAGCAACGGCTAGCCATCTTATTTTTGGAAAGAATCAATCTCTTTTTAAGGATCAAATCTTTTGGGTTATCAAGCCTCTATCTTCATCAAGTATTTATTCCCAACCTTGATCTAAGATAGACATACTTTGGTCGAACCAAACACATCTCTTCATTCTACTGCAAACAAACATTATAGTTCACTAAGATCTGTTGTGTAACAAGTCAGAGAAGAAAGGAGAGTATAACATTGGTGAGGCACTGTATAAAAAAAAACGAGTGTGAGAGGAACTGTGTTAACTAGCATGCATTTAATTGAAAAACTATCCAAACATGATCTTGTTATTGATCTACCCAAACTGAATTTTTCTAGAACTCATATCTGTAATGCATGTCAAGTTGGTAAACAGACTAGAAACTCTTTAAAAAATAAGGATATAGTATCTACTTCAAAACTTTTGCAATTGCTTCACATGGATTTATTTGGGCTTACTAGAACTGCTAATATAGGTGGAAAAAGGTATGCTTTTGTTATTATAGATGATTATTCATGTTTCACTTGGGTAATTTTCTTATCTCATAAAGATGAAGCATTAAGAAATTTCAAAGATTTCTGCAAGAAGGTTGAAAGAGAAAAGGGTTATCTTATCTCAACTATTCAAAGTGACCATGAAGGAGAATTTGAAAATAAAGCATTTGAAGATTTTTCAATGATCAAGGATACACTCATAATTTCTCCGCACCACGCTCACCGCAACAAAATGGAGTTGTAGAAAGAAAGAACAGAACCCTCCGGGATATAGCAAGAACTGTGTTGCTAGATAATTCAATGCCAGACCACTTCTGGACAAAAGACATAAGTACAAAATTTCATACTCTCAACCGATGCCTCGTAAGGCCTATTCTGAAGAAGACTCTATATGAACTGTGGAAAGGTAAATGCCCAAATATCAACTACTTCCATCCGTTCGTAAGTAAGTATTTTATCCACAATAACGGTAAGGATAATCTTGGAAAATTTGATCCAAGAAGTGACGAAGGTATTTTCTGGGTTATTCCTTGAATAGTAGATCTTTTAAAGTTTATAATAAATGCACATTATGTGTGGAAGAATCAGTACATGTTATATTTGATATTAGTGGAGAAACGAAATAGTGCAGGTAATGAAGATCTATCCCAAGAAATACAAGAGACTAGAAAATCTCAAGAGTCAACTGATACATCCACTATGATAGAGCCAACTCGTGAAATCAGCAGCAATGTACCAGATCAACCTATTGAGTCGATTGCTAATGTGGTGCGCCCAAATGAATAGAGAAGCGAGCCGGAATATCCTCAAAAATTCATTATAGGGGATGCAAATGAAGGAATGAAAACCAGGGGATCCCTCAAAAGGAAAGAAAATATTACATTAATTTCTCAGATTGAGCAAAGAAGATAGACGAAGCACTTAAAGATTCGATTTGGGTTCAAGCTATGTAGGAAGAGTTAGATAAGTTCAGCAAGATTCAAGTGTAGAATTTGATACCAAAACCTAAGAATGTCTCTATAATCGAAACAAAATGGGTTTTAGGAATAAACTGAATGAGGATGGAAAGGTCATAAGGAACAAAGCTAGACCGTTTGCTCAAGGATACTCACAAAGGAAGGAGTCGACTATGATGAAACTTTTGCTCATGTAGCTCGTTTGGAGTCTATACGAATTCTTCTAGCATACACATCATTCAAAGGATTTAGGTTGTTTCAAATGGACATTAAAAGAGCCTTTTTCAACAGATTCATTGAAGAAGAAGTACATGTGAAAAACCACCTAGGTTTGTAGATTCAAAGTTACTATATCATGTATACAATCTCACTAAGGCAATGTATGGATTACTGCAAGCCCCTCGTGCTTGGTATGATAGACTTAATTCTTTCCTTGTTGATCATAGCTTCACAAGAGACAAAATAGATACTACCTTGTTTATTAAAATATCATCGGAAGGTAACCTCATCATTCAAATTTATGTTGATGATATTATATTTGGTAGTGTTAATCCTCTTATGTGCAATGAATTTTTTAATCTTATGCAAAGAGAATTCGAAATGAGTATGATGGGAGATCTAACGTTCTTCCTTGGACTACAAATCCAACAATTCAAAGGAATAACCTTTATATGTCATACCAAATACACAAAAGAATTGATTCAATAATTTGGTATGAGTAATGCAAAAACCATTGGCATGCCAATGAGTCTTTCCACAAATATAGATAAAGATGAGCATGGAATTCCTATTAATGAAACCAAAACAGCAAGTCGACTGGATATTATTTTCAGCGTATGTAAATGTGCTAGGTTTCAGTCAGCTCCAAAGGAATCACATTTGGTAGCAGTAAAGCGAATCATTCGATATCTCATTGGAACTATATCCCACGGACTATGATACCCTCGCTCTAACTCGTTTAAATTAGAAGGTTTTTCAGATGATGACCTTGCATTTGATAAGGATGATAGAAAAGCACAAGTGGTACATGTCAATTACTAGGAAAAGCTTTGATATCCTAGAATAGTAAAAAGCAAGCATTAGTTGCACTATCCACTACTGAAGATGAATACATAGCCATTGGACAATGTTGTGCGCAACTACTGTGGATATCTCATCAACTGGGTGACTATAAACTTTCGTTTAAGCATATACAAAATTTTTTGTGATAACTCAAGTGCTATTTGTCTTTTCAAAAATCCTGCGCATCATTCTAGAGCAAAGTATATAGACATCAAACATCACTTTATTAGAGATCATGTTCTTAAGGGAGACATAAAGATAAACTTCATTGGAACCGTTGATCAATTAGCTGATATTTTTACCAAACCATTATTAGAGGAAAGATTTTGTGAATTAAGGAAGTTACTCGGAATTACTTTCTTTACTAATAACTATTAGGACCTATGTGCTCTGTAAAAGATTTTTCTTGTAACGATTGTCCTTTACTCATGCATTAATTACGCCTATACTTTTTCCCTTTCTTTTCTCTTGTTTCATATTAGTTCGTAGTTCAAAGTTGGAAAGCCAATCATCGTGTCCCTTCTATTGACATCTTTTTCTTTTTGTACTCTACCGTAAAAAAACCCTCTTTTTAAGGCACAGTCCCCTTTCAATCACGCTCACTGTTATCTCCTCTCCAAAAGTTCTGATCGATACCCTTCCCTTCAATGGATAAACATCCGAGAAATCCTTGTGCTTCTACCCGAAAAAGAACCCGTACCAAAACAAAGCCCCCATCTATGCCCCTAGAAAAGGTAGACCTAGGGTCCGATCATTCTGAGGATTTCTCCTCTTCTCAGGGTGACTTTTGTGAATACTCTCAACTCCTAGGAGAAAAAACCCTAGGTAAGCGACCCTTGGAAGAAACACTTGTCTCATCCACCCCAAAGAAATCCAAGGTTGATTTCTCTGCCACTCTCGAATCTGACCTCAACTTGTAGGATTCCCCAAATGGGGATTTTTTTAATTGCTCTGAAAGTCAAGCATTTTCTCATGGAAGGATAGTTGACCTTGATGATATGGAAGCCATCAATTGCAAAGTCAAAGACCTCTTCTTCCAATAAGGTTGGGTTAAGTGTCTCTCTCTTCCTCTACCTAAGGTATATGAACCTCTGGTAAAAATATTCTATGCAAATCTTCGCTCTAGCAAGATTGATAGGTTGGAATATTTAATGTTAGGCAAACACATTGTTCTTGATTGTACTCTGTTTGATTCGCTCTTTCAGTGTCGTTGTTCTGGCTATCCTATGCTTTTTAAAAATACCTAGCGTGAGGACTTTGAAATTTCTTTTGACCAAGACAAATAATGTATTGTTGAGTGCCCCTCTGGCTCCCTTCTAAACCATTTAGGTCCCAGTGATGTTAGTTTTGAGAGTTGATTTTTGGCCCACATTGTCGCAACTACTTTGCTTCCCCGTAATGGCTCCTTTTTATACTTTCTCTCAAAGAGACACATTCTTTGTGTATTGTCTTGTGGCCAAACTCAAAATAAAGCTTTCCTCATGGGTTATCAACTTTATGATAGAGAGTGCTGAAGATCCCACCAGTCTGTCCTATGGCATGACAATCACACACATTCTAAAGGCCCATCAAATCTCCTTGACTAACTATCCCTTTGTTAATGTGTCAAATCTTACAGTTCTAGAGCTTTTGCTAGTATGGGCTATGTGAGTGTTAAGGGCTCCTAGGTTAAGAAGCACGATAGTAAAGCAAAGCCTGAGCCTATTGAGCCAAAACCTTCATCCTCTCTTCCTCATACTAATCTCGATTTAATGACAAGCTTCGTGCCATTAACTCTCAACTCTCTGAGATCAAGAATCTTCTCACCGCTACTCAATCTAATGTTGGAAACATTCATGCTATTCGCAAGGACATAGGGACTGATGTGTCCAAAATTAGAGTTGCTATTCTTAGAGTCCGGGAAAAGCTGTCAAATCCTTCAGGGAAATTCATGACAGGTTAGATGGAATAAGCATCTCAGCTAATGCTAGATTTGAGCAATTGAAGGAGACCATCTGTAATACCCTTACTTATTTCTACGACGTTGTTGTGATTGCTTCAGATAATTTTTTTTCTTTTCTGGTTATGGGCTGTTTCTTAGCCCTTGGATAACTTATTTTGCTGTGCTAATTTTTTTGGGCTGCTTTCTCAGCCCTTTGATAAGTTCTATTACTCTTATGTATATTAGTCTATATTTTTCTTCGTACTTGGGTGGTTCGTATATTAGCCTATATTTTGCAGATTATATCTGCACATGTACAATTCACTATTGGAAAAGTATGTATGCACATGTACAATTTATATGCAGGAGTCAAATATCAACTCTAACAATGGATTGAGGGGGAAGAGCACCATGGACTAGTCAACTGCATACATTAAGGGGGAGTAAAACACAAGAAAGTCAACTGGTGTTTACACTTATATATTATTTTATCATCATAAAAAATGGGGAGATTGTTAGATCCAGTTTTAATAATGCAAATAATATATCTCTCCAGGAAACCAATTATAGAAGAACAAGGAATCAAGAAAATACTACAAAATAGCTGAATCAATCTTGATAGAGGAAATCAATCAACAAATATCCGGATGCCTAAGGAAATGAATCTCAATCAGCACGTCAATCAGCGGGTGGAGAGAATCACGCAAGCGTAATTTTACGGCACGAATCAAGGCCAACATATCCGGAAGATTGAAGATCATGCAAAGACTGTTAAGCGGCTAATTTCGATCACAAATCAAGGAGCAAGCCTTTAATTATATGTAGAGACTAAAGGAAGAACGTCAAGGAAGAGGATCGACTAGCCATCTTATTCTTGGAAATAATCAATCTATTCTAAGGATCAAACCTCTAGGGTTGTTAAGCCTCTATCTTCATTAGGGATTTATTCCCAGCCTTAACCTAAGATAGACATATATTGATCGAACCATAAACCTCTCTTTATTCTATTATAAACAAATATTGTAGTTCACTAAGATATGTTGTGTAACAAGACAGAGAAGAAAAAAGAGTATAACACTGGTGAAATATTATATAAAAAAGAAATGAGTGTGAGAGGAGTTGTGTTATCAAGTCAATTCCACTGTACTCGAAGAAACACATTTACTAAAGAGAACTCCCTTCCAACCCAAGGGGACTGAACTAGGATTCACATTGAATCCGAACCAGTATAAAAATTCTGGTGTTTAATTCCTGCACTTACTTTCTGCATATTAGTTTCTGCCTCTATAACTGTTAAATTATTACGTCTAGTCGACTTGATAAACTAATCGACTAATAAGAGAATAAGTTTAAAAATATACAATTCACCCCCTCTTGTACTTGTCGTTTATTAAAATTGTTGATTAATATACAGGTACCTTTATTCTTTTGGTAAACGCAATTTGATATTTCACATCATTAATCTTGATAGTAAATATAGTAGAATTTGATATTGACAATTATTAAATAACCAAAGATCATAGGATGAACACTCAAGTTTCAACATAATAGGTAGACCCTCGACCAAATTTATTCTTTGCATAGCCTTGACCTTAGCAAGATTTCAAGATAATCAAAATCAATTTGGACACTCAATGACTTGTAATATAGTATGCAAAATAATTCCTCAAAAAGAAAGAAATCAGCCTATTATTATTTGAGGAATCAAACAAGATTTTTATTGACCATGTTTTAGCAAATAATTTTTAAAATATTTCAAATTATTAACGACTTATACTACTTTTTATAAAGTTTTTAAATACTAAATGTTATTTCAAAACTTAAAAGAATTTATGTTCAAATTCACACTGAAAATTCGTCAATTTGCATTTATATTCCGAAAAGGTTCAAATAAATTTAAATAGAGAGAGTATATGGCTTCCATGTTAAAAATTTAACATGAATCATCCAATATATCCGATATCATGCTGTAAAATACATACATACATACATTATGATACATAAGAAAATCAATTTGAAATAAAGAAAAAAAAATAGTACTAGCTGTACTATAAAAGGATTAAAAAAAAAAACAGAAGAAAATTAAAGCTTCTCCAAACCTAGTCATTATTGGATTTGACTTTGTCTTCCATTGAAATGGATTTCTTACAATGAGCAATTGCAGCTTGTATAGCAGCCTCCAATTCTTCCATAGTACTATCACTTGAAGAAGAAGAAGAAGAATTAGGAGAATTATATGCTCCAGGTGTTGTTACAAGAAGACCACTATTTGTGGGAGATGTTCTCATTGAAGCTGGTGCTGAATATAATTGCTCTTTCCTTCCATTAATCTCTATATTCTTTCCTCTTAAACTTGATAAATTCCCAGAAAAATAATAAGCTTGCTTATGAAATTGCTCATCATTCTTTCTGCTGCTGAAAGATAAAAGAGGCCTAACCATTCTTATGTACCTCTTCACAACTTGACTCATCATATCAAATTTCAGTTTCCTCCTTTCATGTGATCTCTCTTTGTTTTCCTTTTCTTCTTTAACTTCATGTCCTTTTCTCCTTTTTGGTAGCCCAAACAAGGAAAAAGACTTAGCCTTAGGTTTTCCCTTAGATATATAAGTAGTATCACAAGTGTCCTCATGATCTAATACTCTTTGATTCTTGTAATTTTGAACTTTTTGATCTTTTATTGGAAGAGTAAAACTATCCATTGAATTGGTGGAAGTGCGAGGGGAAATGGGGAGATGGGAAAGAAGGTGAAGAGGAAGTAAGTGGCCATGAAAGAAAATATCATCAGCTGGTGATAAATCTATGGCAAATGAAGAAGAAGAAGAAGGTGGGATTTGTTTATTGATTTTATTATCTGTAGGTGATTTTGGTGTTTGTTGAAAGGAAATAGTGAATGAGAATTCATGTGAAGGAGATGATGAAGATGAAGGTGGTGGTGAGGTTGCAGTACTTCTACTGTCATTGTGAGGATCACTTTCTTGATTTCTCTGTTTCTCTTCTTTGTGGTTCATGTTTTGGTGTAATTGGCTGTCCATATAGATATATATTAATGTTATAGGGTAACAAAATTGCTAGGAAGATCTAAGATGGGGTGTTTCTCAAACTTCTCTTCTTCAACTCTTTGTTTGAAGGGACAAAAAGAAATAAGTAAGAAAAAAAATATAAGGATATGAGAAGGATGGGTCTTTCCTGGTGAGAAGAGGGGGAGATTACTTGTTTAGTTGTATCAGGGTTGTAGGATAGGGGTTCCTAGAATTTTTTGTACTCCTTTCCCGGGGTTGGGTGAGGCTTGTCAGGGCGACTCATAGAGAATTCGTGCATTGGATTGTATCCCCCTTATGGTAGTTATGTATGGTAGCTACTGTTTGATATTATTGCATGTCATTTTATGTATAATTCTTATGTTTAGATAACTATTTATGCGATTTCTGCCGGAATTACTAATGCTCTTTTGTTTTTGTTTTTGTTGTTGCTTTCCCTTTCCTTCTCTAAGCGGAGGGTCGATTGGAAATAGCCTTTCTACCCTTTTGGGTAGGGGTAAGGCTTGTCTACATATTACCCTTCCCAGACCCCACCTTGTGGGACTATACTGGGTAGTGTTGTTGTTGTTTGTAACCAAAATGTCTTATGATTGGGTTGTTGTGTTGCAATTATAGTAAATGGACATATTCAGAAGCGCGGAGCCAAGATTTTAACCTTATGGGTTCTAAATTTTAGAACAACGATTTTAAGTGTTAATAACTTAGTTCTAAATTTAATATTTATACATATTAAATGAATTCTATACACCAAATATATTATTTGATCAAATTAAAGTTATTAGGTTCGGTCAAAATCATATTTCGATTTATGCCTCTGCTCTTGGATATAGTTGAAGGTTTTTTTTTTTTCGTTTTTTACCTAGTGTTCGGTACTAGTATTAGTGGTGCCCTCTAAAATCTGAATTCGCACTGAAAATTCTTAGATTGAAGAATAAAGTGTTCCCTAGTTAATAAAAGCGGCTATCAATAACACAAATTTGAACTCTTTATTTAAAAACGAAAAAGTACTTATCATTTTACCACCATCACGACTGGTGGATATAGTTGAAGGTTGGGCATGTGGTGGCTATGAATTTGAGATAGAAATTTATGTCAATGGGGTTGGGGTCATTCTCATGTAAGCAGCTAAAGGTTCCAGTTTTTGGAAAAGAACACAGACAGAACAAAATCCAAGGTTTCCTAGCTTTTTTGCAATAATCCGTAGGTGAAACATATAAAAGTATAATGTACATACTAAATTATGGGCATCTGGTTTTGGAGTTTATTTTCAGTATATACTCAAATGATTTTCCCATACAGCTACGTACGTACGTGTGAAGTCATGCCCATATATAAACATTCTTAAATGTCGTGCACATACCACTCCCGAGTGTATTAAATGGTTCTGACTTTGAACCTCGATACACCTCCGATTCAAAATAAGTGATATTTTAGATATTTTTACACAAGAAATTTACCTTTTAACATTAGTTAGTAATATAATTTATTATATTAATTTTTGTTATCTCACATAAATACTCCTAACACATATTCCAATACTATTTACTCCAAGGATAATGTAGGAAAAAAATAATTAATTCATTCTTAAAATTTTTAAAAAAATACTTATTTTGGACCACAAGAAAAATAGCCAAAAATTACTTATTTTGGACCGGGGAAAGTAATAAAAAGCTTAGGGAAAAAATTTAAAAATAGCCAGATTTACCACTTATCGTTGAAAAATAGCCAAGTTTCAAAAGTCATCAAAATTTATCCACTTTAATCTGAGCGAAAATACTATTCAAAATCTGAAAAAATATGCCCGCAAATTTTACTAGAGTTCCAGCATAAATATGTTTGAACTCCTATAAATTTTACGGGAGTTCCAGGATAACTATGCTGGAACTCCCGCAAATTTTACTGGAGTTCAAGCATAATTATGCTGGAACCCCCGCAAATTTTACGGGAGTTCCAGCAGTATAATTGTCCAGTATAATATACTGGAGTTTGGAGCACTAGTGCTCCGGTCTCCCGCAAATTTTACAGGAGTTAGCAAAGTATACCGGTCCAGCATAATATACTGGAGTTCGTACACAAATGCACTAGAACTCCCGTATATTATATTGGACCGGTCCCTGTTGCAGCAAATTAGTGGCTATTTTTCATTGACTCCGTAAACAATGACTATTTTTCATTGACCAGTGCGAAAACTGACTATACCATAAAATTTTAACAAAGCTAAGTCGTACAAAATACTTTTGCTTCGTACTCCACCGTCTCATGTATCGTATTCCTCTTTCACACGCTTTTAAAAAAATTTTAATTAAAAAAAATATAAGTTGTTCTACTTTTATTTATATCTATAATTTCTTTTTATTAAATATTTATTCTATTTATGTGATTTTCATCTTCAAAAACCGATTCGAATTGGATAAGTGAGTAAATTTCAAATATCGAATAATTAAACCTGAAAAGCGTTAAATGTCTGGACAATTCTCAAAATGAACTTTTTATTTAATTTGATCAGATAGTTAGACTATTATCTTCCCACTTAGATATAACAATTTCCTTGTCTTAATATTCTCTTTCTGCACGCAAATGACTTGGAAAAAGGTGCTTTATTATATGCCCTCTGTTAGACTAGGTAACACATATTCTTTTCTGTCACTAGCATAAGTTAACCCACTTCATGTAATACTTCTAGACTTTATGTACTTATAAATAGAGCATTTAACTACACAATTAACAAAGGAATTATTGACTTATTGTTTCTCATAAGAAGTTTACCAACTCTTTTTTTTTTTAAATTAAAGATTATGAACTTAAATTTACTTGACATAGTCTAATAATCAATTTTCTTAACCACCAATTTTGAAATTGAATATAATTGGATATACCAAACTCCTCTATCCCATAAGTTACAACTTACAAACTTGACTTATTTGAATTCTATCAATAGTAATTGACCGTTCAAATATGCTGAAAACATATTCATCCCAACACCTAATTAATATTCAATTACTACTACTATAATTTTTCCATTTGTTATAAAATGTGAAACATAGTTGTTTGGGAGAAAAACAAGATCAGAAGCCACAAGCGTGAAAGGAATCAATTAAATGGTTACAGGTAAGATAAATATAATGTTAAGACCCGCTCAGGCATATAAATGAAAGATAGGTAAATACTTAAATCAAGCAATTTAACTTTAGCAGTCAAATTTTAAGTAAAATACAAATCACTTAACTATAGTTAAATGACAGTGTATATGATTACAAGATACACATTTTTCGTGTATGTATTCCATGCAAAATAAATTTTTACCCAGAGTGAATATTTTATCTAAGTAACGGGAGAGAAATTCAAAAATAGTCAGATTTACAAGTGGTCATTCAAAGATAGCCACAATTTTAAAAATATTCGAAATTTAGCCACTTTTCATTTAAAAATAAATCTGAAAAATATACTGTTTAAAATTCAGAAAAATACTCTAGTATAATATACTGGAACTCCAGCGTAATGTACTGGAGATATATCGGAGCACCGATGCTTCATTCTCCAGTATATTTACTGGAACTTTTTGCATGTTGGAGTTCCAGCATAATATGCTGGAAGTTCATACACATGTGCATCGATCTTCAGTATATTATGGTGAAATTTTCCATGTTACAGCAAAATAGTGGCTATTTAATGACTTTGCAAATGCTGGCTATTTTTGAATGATCAGTTCAAAAATTGGCTAGCCACATGTAATGGCCATATAAATGCATGGTGACGAAAGAGTCTAAGAAAGTTGTGAATGTCCCTACTCAAATGGAAAAATCTGGTTATAACACAAAAACAACCAATATGGCTTTCAATGTGTGAATTTCAGAAGTCTTTCCTCAAGACACTTGCTTTACAATTCAGTTGAAAATTGAATAACAAACAAAAAGACGTAAGAAAATGAACTTGTTAATTGATGGAACTTGGTAGGTTTATATCACTTCAAAATATTCGGTTTAGATTATTCGGAAATGTCTAATTAATAGAAATGAACTTGCATAATTTCATATATGTCTCCAATATAATTTACTGTGACGATCCGACCCATCGTCACGTGAGTTACCGCTCCGTTTCCCTCTTATTGTGATGCTTCATATTTTTATATCGGTATTTGAGTCGATTGGGTGTAATTAAATATGTTTTGGTTAAAAATAAGGCACATAGCCTCGTAGAAAGAAGCTTGTTTTAGAAAAAAATCAACCGGAAGTTGACTATGTGATTAGAAGGCTTGGACGTGAATTCCGATGATTCGGATAGCTTCAGGGGATGATTTATGACTTGGGACAGTGATCGGAGTCGAATTTGGAGGTCCGGTGTAGAAATAGGCTTGAATTGGCGAAGTTGGAATTTTGGCGAATCCTGGTTGATAGGTGAGATTTGATCCGGGAGTTGGAATGAAATTTCGAGTGTTGCAGTAGCTTTGTTACGTGATTTTGGATATGTCTGCAACGTTTCAGGTTATTCGGACATCATTTGGTCGGGTTTTTGATTGAATGTTGGTTTCGGAAGTTATAGTTGAAACTTAGGCTTGAATCCGTCATGATTTGATGAATTTTATATTTAAGGACGTGTTTTTATGATTGGAACAAGTTCGTATGGTGTTATGGGATGTGTTAACATGTTTGGGTGAGGTCCCGAGGGCCTAGGGTGAATTCGGATGTTCAAACAGACCCTTTTTGGTTGGAAATGAGATCAAATTTTGCTTTCTTAATGTTGCAGAGGAATTGTTCTTCACGATCGCGGGCGTGGTGTCGCAATCGCGTAGTAGCTTTTGGGAGGCAGGTGATTTGTTCTTCGCATTCGATCTTTCATTGGTTCGCGTTCGCGAAAGGTTGGGGTATGTGCTTCGCGTTCACACAAGCAAGGTTGCGTTCGCATTGAAGGGATTTAATGTTCTCCATGTTCGCGTTAGTGGGTTCGCGATCGCAGAAGGTCAGGCAGGAGTGCATCGCGTTCGCATTGGTCAAGTCGCGTTCGCATAGAGTAATTTGGAGGCCTTGAATTTTTGTTCTTCGCGATCGCGAGAGCTGGGTCGCGATCGCGATTAAGTATTTCAGGACCTAGGCAGACCTGTTTATTAACATTTCATCAGCGAGTTTAAACCCATTTCCTCCATTGTTAGGCACATTTAGAGCTTTTGGATGAGGGTAAAATAGGATTTCATCTAGAATTCGATTGGAGGTAAGATTTATGAGTTAATTATGTGATATTATTGAAGATTCATCCATTAAATCTCTGAAATTGGGTATAAAATTTAAGAAACTAGGGCTCGGTTTTTGCTATGTAAATTTGGGATTTGGTAATCCATTTAAACTCCGATTTTGATAAATTTTATATGTACGGACTCGTGGCGAGACGAGCATTCCGTAAATGTAAGTTTTATAATATTTTGAGAAGCGAGCCTGGGGCTCGGGTTTAGCTAGTTTGGAGATTTTTCTTATATTTCGATTGTTTTCGATTGGGTGTTGTTCCATTAGCCTATTATGATATATTTGTACTCATTTTGGCTAGTTTCGACGTGCGTGGGATAGATATAGGCTGGGTACTTGGAGCCAAATCAATATAAAAATTAATATCACAATCCCGTGGCATGCCTGGAAGGTCGGAAGGGAACATATTGGCAAATTCCCGAACTACTGGCACTGAATCAATATTCGGAGACTCTGCGGTGGTGTCCCAATCATAAACTAGATAAGACAAACAACTCTTCTCGACCGTATGTCGAGCCTTCAAAAAAGAGATAACCCGACTAGATGTACTAACAGTGGAACCCTTCCACTCTAACCTCGGAAACTCTAGCATCGCTAAAGTGACAGTCTTGGCATGTCAATCTAGGATGGCACGATATGGGGATAACCAGTACATGCTCAGGATGACCTCAAAGTCGGTCATATCAAGTAATATGAGGTTTGCTCTAGTCTCGTAGCCAAAGAATGTGACCACAGAAGACCGATAGATCTGATCCACAACCATAGAATTGCCCGTAAGAGTAGACACATAAACATGAGTACCCAAAGACTCACGAGGAATACCTAGGAAATGAGCAAAACGAGATGATACATACGAATAGTTAGACCCTGGATCAAATAATATTGAAGTATCCCTACCGCAAATGGAAATAATACTTGCGATCATGGCATCTGAGTCCAATGCATCTGGTCTGGCCGGAGAAGCATAGAATCTGGCTGGAGCGCCAGCTGGTTGGCCTCTGCCTGAGTGAACAATAGTTGGCTGACCTCCCCCTGCCTGGCCTCCACCTTTAAGATGGCCCCTTCCAGCCTGCCCTCCGCCTCTAGGCGGTTGGACAACTGATGCTGTAGTTATGGGTTGTTGACGCTACTATACTACCTTGCCCCAAAGCTTGGGGTAGAATCTCCTTATCTAACCGAGATCTCCACACTCGACATAGCCCCTCGGTGCGGTGATCTGCTTCCCTGATGTATGAGCCTGATGGCCTATAAACACACTGAAAGAAGCTTGAATATCCGGTGGGCGGTATAAACTCTCCGGCATGGCACTAAAATTGGAGCTGGAAGAACACCGGTGGCGTGAGTACCCATTGGAAGAACCCTGGATGGCTGGTGGGCGGTGAGAACTCTCTAGTATGATGCTGAAATTGGGGAGCACTGGATCACCCCGAGGAGGTGGTGGTGATGTATATAGGGGCATGCTAGGCTGACCCCTCTCAAACTAACCCCTGCCTCTGCCGTGGCAGCTCTAAACTATTCAGAGAAACGTGCCCTCTTGTCCTGATGCATATGCTCTCTACCTCTCTAACGGTAGCCCTCAATCCTCCGAGAAATCTCCACTACCAACTGATAAGAAGTCCCCATCTTAACCTCTCGGGCCATATTGGCCCTAATACCGGAGTGTAGTCCCGCAAAAAACCTCCACACTCTCTTTCCATCCGTAGGAAGTAGCATAAGTGCATGTCAAGACAACTCAAAAAACCTTACCTCATAGTCTGTCAATAACATCTGACCCTACTCAAGCTGCTCAAATGGATACCGAAACTCTTGCCTCTCCGAAGGTGGAGTATACCTATCTAAGAAAGGTTGTATGAACTGGCCCCAAGTCATGGGAGGAAAACCTGCTAGTCTGCCAAGAAGATAAGACTGCTACCATATACGGGCCTTTCTTTCCAACCGGAAAGCAGTAAAGTCAACCCCATAAGACTCCAATATCCTCATGTTGTGTAGTCTGTCCCTGCATCTATCAATGAAATCCTTGGAATCCTCATGATGCTCGCCTCTAAAGACAGAAGGGTGTAGCCTAGTCCATATGTCCAATAACTTTTCAGATGGTCGTCTGCAGCTGGTCTAGGCTTAGGTACCACTGCTGCAACTGGTTGGGCCCCTTCGACGGATCACTCTTTCCTATTACTCACCCAATACTTGGCACTCGGCACCCACACTCAATAGTTCTTGTGCTCACTAGGGGTGTATACGGACTCCGGAGGGACTCCTTCTGCCCAAACGCTAAAACAAGCCAATTATGGCATAAATCAATGAAAACATGCTGCGGGCTGTAGCCCGATCCCATAAATATCCTCACAATCTGGCTCTCGGCCTTAGTATATCGTCAACCTCTCCAATCTCTTGGGCTCTCAGTAAGATGTACCACAAAGAAATAATAGAGACTGAGATATGATATGCGAGTAAAACTAAGATTGAGTACAATTGGCAATTATCAGGTAATTCAACATGTAACACGGCCTCTGTGGGTCCCAACAGTACCAACACATGTCCTAAATATGATTTCAGTCAAATTTCTATAATGCATGGAGAGCATATAGCAAACAACAAGTTATTCCATTTTACAGTTCCATGGAATGAACTAAGTCACAATTCTATGGTGCACACCCACACGTCTGTCACCTAGCATGTGCGTCACCTCAAAAAAATTAGGACTGTTACTCACTCAAACCGTGTAATGCTTTGTTCTTCTATGCCTTTGCCTCATAGATCGGCCTCCGAACACCTCGAATCTAGTCATAATTAATTCAAATCTGTCAATGCAAATTATGGAAATTGATTACATTCTACATTTTCTAATAAAACCCCAAAATTAAACCCAAAAATCAACAACAGGGACCATGTCTCGAAACCCGACAAAAGCTATAAAATATGAATGCCCATTCAACCACGAGTCTAACTATATTCATCAAATTCCGACATCAACTCGACCCTCAAATCTTCAATTACTGTCTTTGAAGATTTCTATCATTTTCAACCATATCTTTACCCATTTGAGCTCAACAATTTTCCCACAAACCTTATTGGTACAAGCATATATAAATAATACTCTTATACCTAAGAAACATACTCCGAATCATCCGTCTTTACCCAAATTCAAAATGGAACACTAGGGTTAGAAACTTACCTCTTGGGTGAGATCTTGTGATATTTCCTTGTTGGATTTTAAAGTTTGAACAAGATTTACATAATTTATGACACTATATTATAAATATTATTTTGTTTTATCAAAAATGCATTTCATGATGTTCTTACAAAATGTGTGTTTTTAGTTTTTATAATTAATTAAACTAAATATTATTAATTTGAAAAATATATATGTTATTTTTACATTATTAATTATAAGTATATGATTACTAATTTGTGGATATTAAAAAAAATATACATCTTAAATATCAAATCCAATATCATTTATACTTATAAATAAATTATTTATTGGCATATATTTATTATATTGACTTTAAGTTTTTAATAATTACTTTATTAAAATTTAATCTAACTGTGTAATTACACCCGTGCAACCAAACAGTACGCTTTTAATTATACAATAATTACTTTATGACAAACAAATAGGTCCTCATAATTACTAGGTTGTTTAATTACTACCCGGGTAATTATATTAATTTCAGTTACCGGGTGACTTTTCAAATAGACACTTAGCATTGAATGTAATTTTTTTTGTTAATATTAGTATTGATTTTATTTTATTTGGGCTATTTAAGTTATTAATACTTATAGGCTATAAAATGTATTGGACCATTCAAAAAATTTTGAAGTCCAAACTTGAAATAATACGTTAAAAGAGAGAACTATAAAAAAGTTTTAAAAATATTTATAAATTATATTATGAAAGATATTTTTATGTATAAAATATTGATAAAATTTGTATATATGTATATCGGGTTAGTTTGGTTACGGTTTAACTTTTTTTAGTTAGAATAAAACTAAACCAAGTATGGTCAGATCTTTTTTCAACACCAAACCAAATCAAACCAAACTATAATCGATTTTTTTCCCGATTTAACTCGGATTATCGGTTTGGTATGATTTATAAGTTTCATGTATACTCCTAGTTTATACTACTATAGTTTTTGGCGTTTATTCTACTATATCTATGTTACATGCATCTTTTGTTTACCTTGACGTATCTATTTGGTGTGTACTTCGTACAAATTTTTCAAAATATACTAGAAAATAACAAAGATTGACATATTCATAGCGGTACATCTTCTACTTATGTCATAGGGAAAAATAAACAAGTTTAGATATACCATTTCAATTTTCCTAGACATAATATTCTGGGAGCAATCTGAGAGATTGTGATTGTACAAAAGAAAAGCAATTCAATATCCTTAGCGAATTCTCCCTCTGGTTAATGTGATATTTTGGCAAGGGCGACCCGTGTAAATATATCGGTTTCTTACTCGTGCAAAGGAACTCTTTCTTGGCAACTTGGACAACTTATAACGATGTTTGTCCCGCATATCACTAGGAAGATCAAGGAGCCGTAGCTTTACTTAGATAGGGCTTGACTGCCTTACCTTCTGTGATTTAATTCCAGGTGCATATTTCAATTACGTCTTCCATGATTCTTAGATGTAGTCTAAAACAAGTATTTTTCAAGATTTTAAGAATGAATTAAATATTTTTTTCGTATATTGCCCTTGGAGTAAATAATGTTGGAGTATGTGTTAGGAGTATTTATTTGAAAAAATAGTAAATTATAATATGATCAATTTTATTACTAATTAATGTTAAAAATTAGATTTCTTAATCTGTGTGAAAATAGCTGAAAAATTACTTATTCTGGACATGAGGAAGTATAATATAATGTGTCAATCTTCCCGGGGCCAAAACTTCAGCTTCATTAATGAATGGCTGGCACTACAAATCAAAGACTTGTCACTAGTTCTGTTATTAAAGCATTAAAGGTATTTTCTAAACTAAGAGACAAAAGGTTGAGACAAAAAACAAAACAGCTATTCATTGATACTTTCACATTAAGATATTGACACAATCAGATAAATACAGACTTTGTAGGCTATGGCTCATTGGCTCTAATGGATAAAACCAAACAAACTCTCGTTTGGAATATTTTCATTCCAGCCCAGCAGCCATCTGGTCCCGATATTGACCAATTGAAAGGGAAGTATATCATGTCTCAGCTTAGTAGCACGGTGATTTATTATATTTAGCAACTACAGTTTCTTTTTTTTTTTTTTTTCATGATGGTAGTGTCCATAATAGCTTGTGCACACTTCTATTATTCCACCGAGCACTATATTGTAGTATCACTGCAATTTAAATTTGAGTTTATATTTTGCCTAATGTGTAGAATCTTTATATTATCAGGTTAAGTCGGGCTACAATAGCTCGAAATGAAGTAGTAACATGCTATAAACGGTTAAACAATATAAAAGAATCTTTACACTCTCGGTGGAGGAGGAATTAGTTATTTTTTTGGGGGGAGGGGGGGCGAGGCTGTATGTCAATTACAATACAAGCTGTGGCGCAGCCACATGCACCCAAGGGATATTTGTCGGAATATTATACTGTAGCTAGGTAATTTTTTTAAGAATATGTATATATACTATATAATGATACCCCTTGACTTCAATCCTGGCCTCGTCACTGGGTGTACTAATTTTAATAATGTCAAATTAAACTTTTAGTATGTAACAGTTTGGTGTAGTTTCATTTCATGCCTAGTAAAACCGTGATAAATGAGTTGAAACTACACATTAATTAACCACGGTAGATCATGAAAAATGCGGAAGACATTTTTGATAAGTTATGCATTTTTGTTTTGATGACTTTACAAATTTCATGAGAGAATCAGATAAGAAATTTAATACAATTAGTTCTCTTGCATTTAGAGTAACTAGTCATATATCTAGCTCAATTCTCATTGAAATCAGATAAGGAAACAACATAGAAAACAAATACGGATTAGTTCCCTGGTCGTCGTGCAGTCAACTCTATAGCTGCAAATGTTGCAGCACTGTCTCGCAGGCTGCTGTACACCAGTACAACTGTAGATTGCTTGAGCCCAAGTTAACCCATTATTTTTTATAGCCCATTCTGACCCATTTAACAGCCCAAATATAACCCATGAAACTCACCCAAAACAAAGTATCTCAACCTAACTTATTTAGAAATTTACTTAGTTGCTCCAATTTTTTTATTTTTTGTATTTTTAATTTTCTGTTCTTTTATTTTTCTACGCCACTCACTCACCCACCCCACCACATCCCACCCAACCCCCTACCCCATTCTGACCCATTTAACAGCCCAAATACAACCCATGAAACTCACCCCAAACAAAGTTTCTCAACCTAACTTATCTAGAAATCTCCCAATACCCCTACCCCCAACCTACCACAGGTGCAAATCCCTTAAAAAAATTTTACTTTTTATTTTTATTTTTATTTTTAGATTTCTATTTTTTATTTTTCAGTTTTTCTGCTATCCACCCCACCCCACCATACCCACCACCTAACCCCCCCGGCGCAAACCCACTAAAAAAATTTTAGTTTTTATTTTTATTTTTAAATTCTATTTTTTATTTTTCAGTTTTTCTGCCACCCCACCCCACCCCACCACACCCCATCCCATCCTATCAATATCTCCCCCCCACACACACACACCTTACCTCACGGTGCCAAACCCCTAAAAATAAATTTATTTTTTATTTTTATTTTTAAATTTCCAATTTTTTAATTTTTCTACCACCCCACCATACCCCTATCCCCTAGCCCCTACCCCTACCCTCCCCCGCCACGTAAAATCCCTAAAAATTTATTTTTTTGTTGTATTTTTAATTTTTTATTATTTTATTTTTCTACACCTTCTACCCCTACCCCTCCCATGCCCCCCTCCCCTCACCCCCACCCCGGGCGTAAACCCCTTAAAAAAATTGTATGCAAGATGAGCATGATTTTAAAATATGGGTCATGTTGGGCGGGTTGGGTTATGACCCATTGTTTAGCCCATCTTGACCCAACCTATCTTAACCCAAATTCACTTTGGGCTGGGTTGGGCAATGACCCATTTATTGACTAACCCATCTTGACCCGCCCAAATTCAGCCCAACCCGCCCATTTGCCACCCCTAGTTATATATGTGTTGCAGACTAGAGCATTGTACTGTCTGACAGGCTGCTGTACACCAGTACAACTATAGCTTGCTAAGGCCAAACTAAAAGACATTTTTATTACGTCACCCTTGATGACATCACACATATATATTATCAATATGAGGCAAGGGATTTCATCTCTACAACACTTGCAAATCAAAACATAATATTCTCTAAGTGCTAGCCACAACCTCTCTCAAGAACAAAGTTGCTGCAACCTCAAGGACCATATCCAAAGATTGAAGATATCTTCATACCAAACACACCCTAAGTCTTTATTATTTTGTTCTACATTTGTAATCCTACACTACTTTCAAGAAGTGTCTTGTATGACAAATTAAACCACTGTTTGGTTTAGTTTCTAGACTAGAGTTAGTCAAATTTTATAGCTTTGTAATAGAATTATTGCAAAGAGTTTACAATAGAGTTATTGTAAGCGATGAGTGATTAAGAGTTTAATTTCTAGATTAACTAGAGTTAGTCAAAGTTTGTTGCTTTGTAATACATTTATTACAAAGGGCTTACAATAGAGTTATTGTATGGAGCGAGGGATTAAGAGTTTATTTCCTAGATTAAAATAGGTTGTAATTAATCTAAAGCTTAGGAATGGCAAACGGAATCCTACTAAAATAGGTCGTGAGGAGTTTTCCACGTAAATATCATGTGTTCTTTATTTATTGCCGACTTGGGGTGAAGGGAAAATCTTTTACCTGCATTATGTATTAAGGTAATAGATATACTATTGTTTTCAGTATAAACAGTTTATCATTTGAATATCTTACTTAAAGTTATTCTTAATACAATAAATTAGTGAGTACTAATTTAATGAATGACTTAGCAGTTAAATATATGCTTTAACTACATATAAATAGCTTAAGCTGAAGACAATTACAGACACACTATAAGTCACCCACTGCTCGTCCTTTCCTTATTACTCCCTTTAGCCCCATGGATCAACGAAATCTCACACAGTGCAATTGCGTGTCGGACTCGTAATGAAATTTGTCAAAAAGAAACTCTCTAAACTTTCATCAATTTTCTCTCCCTATATAGAAAAGAAAAGTTTCTTATACTTTTATTTGGTAATTAAATAAAATACAGAAAATGAAAAAGATAGTTCTGAATTGGACGGATTAGGGAATAATCAATTATTTTGTTCAAATTGATCCAACAGGACTTGATCCGAGCTAACGTTTTGATGAGTTTAATCATCTATTTATTGTCTCAAATCATTTTAACTCGTCTGGACACAACCAACTAATTTGACACCAGTAGGGCATGCATATATTAAGTTCCCACATTTATGTACTATTCCCACTAAGTTTAAATATGAATGACTTCTTTTCTTGTTTCGGTCAACCCTCGTTCAATTTATGAACTAAAAAACTTAGGAAAACCATTCTCCATAGCTATTGAGGTGGGAAAGCATAAGTTTATATAAGCCATACCAGTACTTTGTATTATCGATGTGGGACTCAAGTTCATTCCTTATAATAGAATATAACAAATCATCATGTTCCGTATCCGTCATCCTCGATGGTTGTGCACTACATATTTCTAGGCCCGGACAAATAGTGCACTACCAGCGTTCCTATTCAAAGCACAATGAGCATAGAGGATGATAGGTGGCTCTGATACCATTGATACACCTAGGAGAACCATACCTGAAAAGCTAACTATTAAGGTGGGAGACTCCAACACTATATAAACCCCACATCACTACTTTGTAATACCAAAGTTTATGCGTTTTGAATTTAACATGGAATTCATCTCTCATCTTTGTTATTGGATTCATAATTAAATATTTATATATATTTAACAGGTGCGGATCTACAGTTATAGGTATGGGTTCCCGGGAACTCAGTAACTTTTGTGTAGACCCTGTATTTATATTAAGAAATCTATTAAATGTATAACAATTTTTATGTAGGAACCCAGTAACAAAATGTCTTGTATAATAATTTTTATGTAGGATCCCAATAACAAAATGTCTTGTTGGTTCAATTGTAAGGTGAGGAACCCATACTAAGTTTTCCAAACCCACGATGCAAGTTCGATTATGTATTTTCTTACCAGCTTTTTTGACTTTATGACCATCTTTTCAACTTTGCTATGTTTGTTTAACTAAAATAATAAAAAGTAAAGACACCTGCTATGTTTGTTTAACTAAAATAATAAACAGTAAAGACACTAAATTGAAAGGTGTACCATCAGGAAAAAGAAATATTCCATTTTTCTTACCAATTGTCCAATTCCCAAATCCCATTCCAGCGGCAGCAACTGATCAATTACTCAAAATGTGTTCTTCAAATTCAATGCCTCTATTTTAAGCAATCACTCAAAATTAAAAGCTAGTTTTAACTTCTTCACTTATTTTCACTCCATTGCAACACGTATTTTGATTTCGTTCCTCCTCTTTATTCTTTTTTTATTGTTTTCCTCTCATGAATAGAGAGGGTTTGAGAAAATAAATAGCTAAAGCCTAAAGTTCATTTCCAGTTAATAAATGGTGAAATTGCATAGATTGTGATTTGATAGTTCTTACTTCTTAGTTAGTTAGTTATCTTGATATCTAAGAGAAAAATAAAATACAGTGAAATAATTTATTTAATTTGTTTCTTATGATTTATAGGATATTTTAGTAAGAGTCAAGATGATCAAGAGATTCTTCAAGCCGCAAACTCTTTCGGTTCTACTTCTAGTTCTCCTTCATGTCCAGTGGTTAATAATAATGTCAATTCTTCTCAATCATCACACCTACATAATATATTGGATTTGAATCCTCTTGAACGTGATCCTGGTGAAAGAAAATAAATTTCAGAATATCCTCCTAATTTACATGATCGAGTGAGAAAGCATTTTGAAAATGGACCTTGTCAACTTAGAGAGTTTGATTTTCCAAATACAAATTTTGGTAAAAAATTACGTCATTTTAATCCTCAATGGTTTAAGACTTTATATTCTGAATGGTTAGAATATAGTATTAAAAAAGACGCAGCATTTTGCTTATGTTGTTACTTGTTCAAAAATGAGATTGGCGGATATGGAAAAAAATCGGTGATTCTTTTACAATAGATGGTTTTAGGGCTTGGAATAAAGGTATAGAAAGGCTTAAGGCGCATGTGGATCAAGTGAGTATTGTTCATAATCGATGTTTTAAGATGACGTTAGATTTAAAGAATCAAGAACAATCTGTTATAACTTCTTTTGACAAACAATCCGAGAAAGCTAAAAGTGAGTATCGATTTTTCTTAAATGCCTCAATTGATGTTGCAGGTATCATTTGAAAGAAGGAATGCATTTTCGAGATCACGATGAGAATGAAACTTCTACAAGAAGAGGCAACTTCTTAGATCTCTTAAAGTGGTATGCTGATAAGAAGGAAGATGTAAAAAGTGTCGTGCTAGAAAATGCTCCAAAAAATGATATCATGATTTGTCCAAGTGTACAAAAAGACATTGTGAGATCTTGTGCAAAAGAAACATTAAAGGCAATTATTAAAGACTTGAATGGTGATTACTTTGGGATATTGGTTGATGAGTCTAAGGATGTCTCTCATAAAGAACAAATGGCGCTTGTTTTGCGTTATGTCAATAAAGAGGGTAAAGTTATTGAGAGATTTCTTAGCATTGTTCATGTTAAAGATACATCTGCAAAGTCATTGAAACAAGCAATTTGTTATTTGCTTTTGGAACATTCATTGAGTAAATCTCAAATATGGGGACAGGGCTATGATGGAGCTAGTAACATGCAGGGAGAAATTAATGGCCTTAAGACTTTGATTATGAATGATACTCCTTCGGCATATTGCATACATTGTTTTGCTCATCAATTGCAATTGACTCTTGTGGCTGTTGCAAAGAAACATTATGAGGCAGAACAATTTTTTGATATTCTTGCAAATGTTTTAAATATTGTTGGAGGTTCTTTTAAGTGCAGGGAGATGCTTCGAGATGATCAAGCAGAAAAGCTGGAGGAATTACTAATGCTTGGTGAAGTTCAAACAGGAAGAGGATTAAATCAAGAACTTGGACTTCAAAGGGCAGGTGATACTCGTTGGGTTTCTCATTTTAAGGCTGTGCGTAATTTTATTAGTTTATTCTCATCAATTGTTCATGTTCTTGAAATTCTTGCAATTGAGGGTTCAAATTATCATGAGAGATCAATGGAAAAAAGTCTAAAAGATGATATAAGATCATATGAGTTTGTTATATGTTGCATTTAATGTTGAAAGTGTTGGCACTTACATATGATTTAAATATGGCTTTGCAAAAAAATGATCAAGATATTGTAAGTGCCATAAAGCTTGTTGGTTTTGCAAAGAGACAATTGCAAGGTATGAGAGAATCAGGATGGAATTCTTTGGTAAAAGATGTCTGTTTATTTTGTGACAAGCATGATATTGTAATCCCCAAAATGAATATGAACTATTCTTGTGGAAAGTCTAAGCGTAAGAAATCAAGTGTTACATATTCTTATCATTTGCGTGTAAAGGTTTTATATAGTATTATTGATTTGCAACTTTCGGAGCTTAACAGTCGTTTCAGTGAAGTGATATTGATCTACTTTTTGGTATGGCTAGTTTGAGTCTAGATAAATTTTTTGCAAATTATGATAAAGACAGGATTATGAAACTTGCAACACACTATCCAAATGAGTTCACTAATTCTATGCTTGAGGATCTTGGTTTTGAGCTTGACATCTATATTGACTATGTGCGAGAGGCGGGCAATGAATTCTCTAACTTGAAAAGCGTTGGAGATCTTTCAGAGACAATGGTTAAAACAAATTTGCACATGACTTGGAGACTTGTTTATTTGCTTGTGAAGTTAAGTTTTATATTGCATGTCGCTACTGCAACGGTAGAAATGGCTTTTTCTTCGATGAAGTACATTAAAAGTGACTTGCGAAGCATAATTGGTGATGCGTAAGATGAGTAAGATGAGTAGGGGTAGAGCGACTGGGCCGGACGAGATTCCGGTAAAATTTTAAAAGTGTGTAGGTAGAGCAGGTGTGGAGTGGTTGACTGGGTTGTTTAATATTATTTTTAAGGCGAAACGGATGCCGGATGAGTGAAGGTGGAGTACAGTGGTTCCATTGTATAAGAACAAAGGTGATATCCAGAGTTGTAGCAACTATAGGGGTATCAAATTACTGAGTCACACCATAAAAGTATGGGAGAGGGTGGTTGAAACAAGAGTGAGGATGATAGTGTCTATATCCGACAACCAGTTCGGGTTCATGCCGGATCGTTCCACCACAGAAGCTATACACGTTGTTAGAATGTTGGTGGAACTGTACAGAGAGAGAAATAAGGATTTGCACATGGTGTTTATTGTCCTAGAGAAAGCATATGACAAGATTCCTAGAGAAGTTCTCTGGAGATGCTTGGAGGCAAAAGGTATGTCGGTTCCTTATGTTATGGCAATTAAGGACATGTATGACGGGGCTAAGACTCAGGTTAAGACAGTAGGAGGGGACTCTGAGCCTTTTCCGGTTGAAATGGGATTACACCAGGGCTCTGCGCTCAGTCCATTCTTATTCGCCCTGGTGATGGATGCGTTATCAGACCATATTCAAGGGGAGGTGCCATGGTGCATGCTATTCGCCGATGACATAGTTCTGATTGACGAGTCACGAGCCGGTGTTAACGAGAGATTGGAAGTCTGGAGACAGACTCTTGAGTCGAAGGGCTTCAAGCTAAGCAGAACGAAGACGGAATACCTCGAGTGTAAGTTCAGCGTCGGGCCGGGGGAAATGGACGTGGATGTGAGGCTTGAGTCACAGATTATCCCAAATAGAAGCAGCTTCAAGTATCTTGGGTCGGTTATCTACAGGAGAGGGGAGATCGACGATGATGTCACAAACCATATTGGTGTAGGATGGATGAAGTGGAGGTTAACATCTGGAGTATTGTGTGATAAGTGAGTGCCACCGATACTCAAAGGTAAGTTCTATAAAGTGGTGGTTAGGCCGACCATGATGTATGGGGCTGAGTGTTGTCCGGTTAAGAAATTACATATCCAAAAGATGAAGGTAGCAGAAATGAGGATGTTGAGGTGGATGTGCGAATGTATACTCAGGAGCTGGAGCCACTCCCAGTATAGGCCCACTTCCTATAAGTAGAGGCCTAACATAAAGTGACCCTTTGCCAGCTGGTGGGATCTGTTCTTATTAATAACACACACATGGTCATGGTCACTAAATATTAACATGTGCTGAATATGACAGATCAACGAGGAAACATAAAAATCCATGTGTGTTTGGTATGAAGAAAATTAAATGTTGCAATAAATAATGTTTTATCGACAACAACAACAACTACCCAGTATGTTCCCACAAAGTGGGGTCTGGGGAGGGTAATACGTACACGGGCCTTACCCCTACCCGAAAGGGTAGAGAGGCTGTTTCCGGCCGACCCTCGGCTCAGAAAAAGAGAGAGAAAATCAACAAACAAAACAAAACAAAACAATATTAGTAAATCCGGGATAAATCAAATAAATAATTATCTAAACATAAAACCAAAAGTAGAATGACATGCAATAATACCAATCGGTTACTACCATAAGAGGCACAATACAATACATTAATTAACTATAGAGATCGCTACCAAACCCCACTCAGCCCCTAACAGAAGTACGAAGAATTCTAGAAGGCCCTACCCTACAACCCTAATACTAGACCTCCAAACTTTCCTATCAAGGGTCATGTCCTCGGAAATTCCCATTCTAGCCATATCCTGCCTAATCACCTCACCCCAATGCCTCTTAGGCCTCCCTCTGCCTCGACTCGCGCCAACCACCGCCAGTCGCTCACAACTCCTCACCGGTGCATCAGGGCTTCTCCTCCGCACATGCCCAAACCACCTGAGTCTCGCTTCTCGCATCTTCTCATCCACCGGGGCCACCCCCACCTTCTCCCGAATAACTTCATTCTTAATCTTATCTAATCTGGTGAGCCCGCACATCCACCTGAGCATCCTCGTCTCCGCAACTCTCATTCTCTGGACATGAGAGTTTTTCACAGGCCAGCACTCCACCCCATACAACATGGCAGGTCTAACCACCGCTCTATAAAACTTCCCCTTGAGTTTCTGTGGAACTTTCTTGTCACACAAGACTCCCGATGCGAGCCTCCACTTCAACCACCCCGCTCCTATACGGTGAGTGACATCCCCGTCAATCTCTCCGTCCCCTTGAATCACTGATCCAAGATATCTGAAACTGTCCCTCTTGGCTATGACCTGAGATCCCAGCTTCACGTCCCAGCCTACTTCGCTCGACTCGGCGCTAAACTTGCACTCTACATATTCTGTCTTAGACCTGCTTAGTTTAAAACCCTTAGACTCGAGGGTCTGTCTCCAGACCTCCAACCTCGCATTAACACCAGCCCTCGTCTCGTCTATCAAGACTATGTCGTCGGCAAAGAGCATACACCATGGCACATCCCCTTGAATATGGCGAGTTAGAGCATCCATTACCAAGGCAAATAAGAGAGGGCTTAGCGCAGATCCTTGATGTAGCCCCATAACCACCGGAAAATGGTCCGAGTCGCCACCCGCCGTCCTAACCCTAGTCTTGGCTCCATCATACATGTCTTTGATCACTCTGATGTAGGCTTCTGGCACGCTCTTCGCCTCCAAGCATCTCCACAGAACCTCTCTAGGGACCTTATCGTACGCCTTCTCCAAGTCGATAAACACCATATGCGGGTCCTTCCTCTTATCCCTGAACAGTTCCACCACCCTCCTCACAAGGTGGATAGCTTCTGTAGTAGAGCGACCCGGCATGAAACCAAGCTGGTTCACAGATATAGATGACATCTCCCTCACCCTCGCCTCGATCACCCTCTCCCAGACCTTCGTGGTGTGACTTATTAATTTGATACCCATATAGTTGTTGCAACACTGGATATCCCTTTGTTTTTGTACAAGGGAACCACCGTACTCCATCTCCACTCCTCCGGCATCCTTCTTAGTCCTGAAGATCACATTGAACAACCCGGACAACCACTCCACTCCCGACCTACCCATGCATTTCCAAAACTCAACCGGAATTTCGTCTGGCCCGGTCGCTCGACCACTACTCATCCTGCGCAACGCGCCTCGGGACCCTCCTCCTCGCCAATGCGCTGCGATGCCGGGGTCTGCGGACAACTACGAATGCCCCAGCTCCTCGGCTCCAAGACTCGATCCCCTTCTTCGTTAAGCCAGGTCTCGAAAGTATTCCCGCCATCTCCGCTTGACTAGAGAAAATATTTGAAAAATATTTTCCTTATGATCTCAATTGGAGGAAAATGTATTCCTAAAGAAGAGAAAACATTTTTCAAAACTTCTTCTCGACCTTCCACTACGCTCATCTAACCTACCCTACCTCCTCTCCGAAAAAGGGTTTTTTATAAATTTTAGTTTTTTTGTTACCATGACCTACTACCCTTCCACCTTACACCACCTTCTTCCATGCAAGAAAATACTAGTATTAGTTTTTTATTGCAATTTTAAATTTTTATTTTTTCGTTTTTCTGCATCACCCACTCCCAACTACACCCTCGCTTTTTTGGTTCATGCAAAAAAAGATTTTTACTTTTATCTTTTTTTGGTAATTTCAAATACTATTTTTTTGTTTGTCTCACCCACCCACCCACCCACTCCCCCAAAAAAAAATATTTTTTAATATATTTTTGAGTTTTAGTTTTTTATTTATCGGTTTAAAGGTAGAAAATTTTACAAGTTCCAAAGTTATGAGTTCGAAGTTTATGTGTTTGGAAGTTTACGGGTTTAGAAATTATAAAGTTTACGTGTTAGAAATTCTGCGGTTTCGAAAGCTTAGGGTTTGAAAGTTTATGAAAAGAGTTCGGAGGTTTATGTGTTTGAAAGTTTACGACTTCGAAAATTTGTGGTTTTGAAAGTTTAGCATACTCTTGAGAAGTCATTTTCCTTAATTTGCGTACCAAACACCGGAAAATGAATAAGATTACTACTTGTTTTCCAAGAAAATATTTTCTTGGAAAATATTTCCCACGAAAAATATTTTCCGCTATACCAAACACACCCGAAGTGAAATCCATTAATGAACAGTTAGGTGGTTCGCCATGGTAGACGTATAGAATTAAATAAGAAGATGAAATAGGAATCAGGGGCACATCTATTGCTTTCAACTCCAAACATATACACATAATATAAAGATATATACACACATTAGTAACCTTTTAGTAGGAAGTGCCCTCAAATTAGTTGGGCTGTTGGTTCCGAATACCAAATGAGTAACTCAAAACAAGTACAACGGTGATATACATGTCAAATTTATGTACTGCTACTACTACTAATGTGAAACTGTCTCCTACAATGTAGGTCAGAAAGATAAAAGTTCTAAGGGCATCTCCAACAATTACTTTATTTTTTGTATTATTTTTCACTCTAAAATGGTGCAACACCAAATTTACTCCAACAACCACACTATTTTTTACACCAAATTTTCTCTCTCTTCTATATTATATTATTATCTTCTATTTACTTTTCATTTTTTATTTCCTTCAAACTAATACTATTTTTTTTCTTTTTTTCATATTTGTTATCTATTATATAGAAGAGCCATAATGGTATGTATTGTTATTTTTAAATAATGGTTATATTTCTTTTTATACAATTATAATAATAATAAAATTAACTTATAATTTTATATAAATATAATATATACAAAAATTAATATATCAAAAAATAGGATATAAAATTAAAATTATAAAAATCTTAATATAAAAGTTAATTATATACACAATATATAATTAATTAAAATTGTGAAACCAAATATAGAGTAATGAATAGTGTTGCACCAAATTTGGTGCAACACTATTCATGCTCTATAATAGAGCAACAAATGGAGTACCATTGGAGCAATTTTATTCTATTTCTTGCACCAAGTTTAAATATGGTGCAAAAAATATTGTCCACTTATGTTTTTTCCTCTTTTTTAAGCATGTATAGTTAAGCCATAAGGTAGTTTATTTGAGCAATTTAGTCCTCCAGCCTGAACATGAAGCCTTCATTGGTTGAACCCAATATTTGTGGAGGCTTCAGTACTCTCACCCTCTTTGGAAATTGTTTACATACGCCTAAAAAGGAAAGGCACAAGTATCACTTCAAGTTGTCCACATATATACCGAGAAAGTTTCAAATCATAAGTAATAAGAAGATATGTAGCCAAGATTCATCAAATTTTCAGTACTTCAGAGCATTCATTGTAAAGAAATTTTAGAATGGACCAGCCGTTCACTCTCTTTATCCAAATAATACGAAGCAAAACTGCATTCTCAAATCAAGTGAAGTCTGTCCGCAAAAGAGGTTCATTTGTAAATTAGCTATAACTAAAATGAAGAGTGATTGTGTATGTTCTTCCATTTATGTGGCAATTTAGGTGAAATCTTCAAGAAATTATAAGGCCCCAAACCTGAATTTTAGCATCAGAACAATAGCTCGACAAAATGAAAAATAAAACTGGGTATTGAGTAACGCGTATTCACAGTCATTTTAAGGATAATGTATACGTAACGAAACACCATACATTCTTCATATGATATTACATGTCAGTATTTAATCAATCCCAAGCTCTTCAACCAGGGAAGCACCTCAGACAAACCTTCTTTCAAACTTCTCGGGTGGTAATCCAGTTCTGCCTTCGCCTTATCACAAGAGTAAGACCACTGATGTCTGAGCACGGAAACAGTCTGTTCAAGAGAATGTATAGAGAGGTAATACGAATTAAGGTCCAATGCAAGCTAATGAGTTAGTAAAAAGGAAAAGAAATGTAGGTCAGCGAAAACCACAATGCATGGAACATGTAAAATCCCTTCAATGTCATCATCTGATTTTGGGATGGGTGAAAAAATTTGGCCTGCCTATGTGCTGATATTATTGTCTACTTTTGTTTGGTGCAACAAATACTAAATCTTTTCGCAGCTTGTTAAGTAGCGACCGTTTTCAAAAAAAGAAGACCGAGCAAAGAGACACACATACTTCCCTAGTTATGCAAATGCAGAGTCCAGAAGTAGAGGTTTAGTTTGAGAAATAAGGAGTCGGACATAAGGAACATAACAATGGTTGTCATACATATAAATTAGATACATAATATTATTCCTGTACATTTTATGATAAGTAATAATCCCGAACTATAAGCTATGAAAAAGGTCTACTAGATATGCTAAAGAAAGCAATGTGTCACACATAGAGCCAAATGCGAAGGCGCCACTATCCACGCCAGAGTAACAGATCTGCAGCAATTTAAGCAGCTAAAGTGGAGACAAGTAACAATGCAGCCATTCTAACTTGATCTTCAAGAATTAATTTGGCAAGTACCTTAAAGAAAAATAGAAAGGAAAGCTAAGCCCTATGTATCTGTAATTGTGATATTGCTGCATCAAACCATTTCTCTCTTTTGCCGACTGTTGGATATCGACTCTCAAACAACTCAAGACATACTCCGCTAAGAAAACCGGTATAACAACTAAAAACTTGAAGTATCAATCTGTTTCTTACCGGAGGACTGATTAGAGGAAGCTTTCCTGTTAATTTGGAGAAAAGAACTGATATCCATCCGTAAGCTTCAATAATAAGTAGGGGGATGCCAAACAAAGGCTTCTTTGTCCGAGTGATCATGGCAGCTATGTCAAAAACTTCCTTAAATGATGCATTCTCCCCAGTGAGAAGATATCTTTCACCTGGTTTGCCTTTGTCCATAGCTGCAATATGCCCGTCAACCACATCATCAACATGGCTGAAAGAAAACCTGTCATTTGCTTGGCCAATGTAACCAGGTAAACGCCCATTAAAGCGTTCAATTATCTGACAAAGCAATATCCGACAACTCAATATCACATAAATTGCACATGTTTGACAAATCAAAATTACAGCAGCTAATTAGTAAAATTGCTAAATACTACAATTGCAAGATGAACATTGACCTCAAATTTTTGTTTGTTGCAACTTAATTTTTACCTTTTTTAGTTGGTTAATACCCTACAAATTTACACATTGAGGAAGTTTTCCCTTCGGTTAAATTTTATTTGATTCATCGGCAACTAGAAAATTCCTGTTTATCTCCTTTTTACCACTTTTCCTCATCTTCTTCCTTTTCACTCAAAATTTCTTTTCTGTCGGAACCATATTGGCAAACTTCATGCTTCATTTCTCCTCTTCATATCTTCTTCACAAATTCCTCTATCCTACTCCTGTTTTCTTATCTGCTCTTTCCCCTTACTTTTTTCTTTTTTTCTTTTTTGGAATCTCCAAAGGATTCACCATTTTCATTTTCCTTCTATACCTCTTTATCTTCTTCCTCCACCCATCTCCAATTTCTAATCATACATTGTCTAGACAAGTCTAATGATGCACCTCTTCTACCCTTCTGCTACTTTCCAGCCACTTATTTCTATTTTCTATTTTGTATCTTCCTTCTTTCACTTACAACCAAAGTCGGTAAAAGAAATTTAATTGATTAATTGCTAATTCTAGGGAAAAGGAGGAAACTGAATTAAATACAAACGACCCCTCTTACCAAATGAGAAGTTCGGCATCATTGAACATGGTTTAGCCTTGGGCGAAGCAGTCATTTTGCATGCAATGATAAAACAATTAAAAGTTTTTAATCAACTACAAGAACATTGCCAGTGTAGCTATTACCAAAATCCATAACATCAAAACGATTACTTTTGATCTCAACCATTAATTGAAATATAATTAGTTCCAAAGATCATGCTCAATCAATGAAAGGGAGGAAAAAGGATGAAACATTTACCATGCGCGCAACGACATTTCCAGCTGTGACCTTTCCTGGACCATATATAACTCCTGGATAAACAGGCACTATCGGCATTCCTTCAGATGCAGCATCTAATGCAACTTTATCAGCAACAACTTTCGATTTCTCATACTCCGTACAGAAGAATTTTCCACTGTGGGTCTGTATTCAATAATATCTAGTCAAACTCTTATGATAAAAACACATCTAGACATATAAAATTCGTCACTTAAGTGAACTGCCCATCTAAAACTAGAAGCTCAAAATGTTAAAATATGAGAACATCTATTTATTTGAGGTATAGGTATGTAGCTTGCCTACAGAACATGCGGGCCTAGTTCTTTTTCTTGGGATAATATTAGTGTTTAGCGTTTACAGGTGATGACGAAACTCAAACACAAGACTTTTGCTTGCTGTGATACGTGAACCGCTTCATCCAAAGCTTACATTGTTAAAAAAAGGAACACATTTATTCATTATACATCAGCAACAAAAGTTGATCAGCTCTCATACCTGAGTTTCATCGGCAACATATCCGTCAGTTGATCCCAAGGCAAAAAACGATGATGTGTACACAATTTTCTCTATAGTGCCCGTTTCTTTATAAGCTTGCAACACATTCTTCAGCCCTCCAACATTGACCTATAAATGCAATTGAACAACATTGTAAATTCTAAAAGCAGCTATAATGGATACTTAAAACCTAACCAGTCCACCATCGATAGCTTCAATAGACATTATGGTCAATCTGTAGGAGTACTACAGCATCACAAAACCTAACCATTCCACCATCATTTAGTACACAAAAATATCAGAAAAAGACTATTCTTATAGGTTATCATTTCATCATCAATTAATACTCAGAAGTATCATAAAACAGTATTCTTATAACCTATTATTCCACCATCATCTGCATTTAAATCTATCGTTTTAAACTCACACAATGGGTCCCTTAAAAGGTAATTGCAAATAACTCTATTTAATGTATCATAAATAGGTAACCTCTAATAAATGGTAAATAACTTACTACAAGAAGTTAAATTACACAAATGGTGTAACAAATCATTAGATTGTCTGTAAATAACCTAAATCTATCTAAATACCACACGTCACCTTCTTTTACACCTAAAAAAAATATTTTTCTAAGAAATAAAACAATATCTACGAAAAACATTTCCGCCACCCCAATCACATTAGAAATTTGTGCTCACGGAGCTGAATCTAGAAGGATCCGGAAGCCAAGGCTCGACTAAAGCGGCAGCGTGAAATATGACGTGGCAGCCGGAGCAAGCCAGAAGGAGTAACTGATAATCTGTAACATCTCCGAACACAAGCTCTAGAGTTCCGCCGCTGCTTCCGCCGTCAGTAGGCAAAGGTAGAGAAGAAAGGTCGCTTGTACGGCGGACGAAGGCTTTAACATGGTGTCCGCCGTTGAATAACTGGTTGCATAGCCGTCCACCTAGGTAACCGGAAGCGCCGGTCACCAGTACAACTCTCTTCTTCATTTCCTGTGTACTTTTCAAGTTCTTAGTCAACCATTCGACATTTTAGACCGGGGACCACGCTTTTAGTTTTTGTGCATGAATTTTGCAGTCAAGGGCTTTAATTTTTAATGTATTTCGATTCAATTCACCGCAGAGTTTTTATTTTACTTATAAGCACCAATTGGAGAAACCTACTACTCTTTTCAACTTTTCATGCCATCAAGTTAAAATATTTATTCATTTTGACACAGTGTAACAATGTACCCACATAATCGGTAGAAAAAAATTCTAGTTATAAATATTCAAAACTTTATTTTGGTTCTTTGTCTATATCATAGTATATATTAAAAGTTTATTTTCTTCTTTGAACATATTTGTATGTATAACACAAAAAGAATTATATTATTTTGTATATCACCACGTATAATATATCAAAAATAATGTGTATACCAAAATGTATATCACAATATTATTTTCCTTGTTTGTGTATATTAATTATATATCAAAATTTTATTTTTATTCTTTGTATATCATAATGTAGATTAAAAAATTATTATTCTTCTTTGCATATCTCATTATATAACACATAATTTTTTGTAGATATACAGAAATATATATATATGCTAAAATTTATTTTCGTTCTTGCATGCCAATTTCTCATCCCTTATGGTCTTCAAAAAGTAGCAGCCCACAAACACCGAGATACATGGTGATGGTTACGGGTGCCACTATCTTTAATGTAAACTTACCTCTAGTCAAAGGAGGTCGAATTAAGGTGTACATTTAGCTAGTTCACTTAGTTTTAAGTTAAATCGGTTCGGTTCGGTTTATAAGATTTTTTAGTGCATAAAGACACACGTGATAACCAAACTAAAAATAAAATTAGTCCTCCAAGGAAAAAACATTAACTAGATCAAAAGAAAAATGATTAAAAGCACAATAAAATTTTAAAATTTGAGATTTAGTGAATGAAAACAAAAATAAATATATTTTTTATAATTTAATTACTAATAAAAATAGACTGTACAGAGAGAGAATACAAAGATGAAAATAAGAAATTAAAAAACTAAGAGAGAGAAGTAAAGAAAAATCTGGAAAAGAAGGAACAAGAAAAAAGTAAATAGGCTTTGTTAGAAAACGAGTAATAGGGAATAGATCCTAGGTATTGGGCCTGACAGGAAGTCGACCGTGGCACCTACCTTATCTTTGGTACTCAGGGTGCCACGCTTCAATTATATACTGTTTTAACATGAAATATTAATATAATACCAATACAAATATAAAATTCTACTGGAGAGACCGGATGGCGTACCACCCCCTTCCTTCAAAAAGTAGCAGCCCACAAACACCGAGATACATGGTGATATAGAGCCATTGCCTTCCTTCCCTTGGTAGAAACGTATAAATATAGTCCAATCGTGGCCTTGAGAAACAAAAAACTTGAAACCTTGAAATAATAATTTCATGATTTGGAATAGCCTCAACTAATTTTCTCTTTGTTATGAAATATTTAATTATGATGGATGTCTATTCTTTTCTATTATCGTTATAACTTCAATTACTCAAATACTTGTGGAGTTATGATTGTAACCTCATGATCTTAAATGCTTAAGGTGTCTGTTTGTGAAAAGGTATGGTGCCTCTTCATGGTGTCTGTTCATTGTGAATAGACACCTGATAGGAAGATACGTTTTTTCAACGTTATTTATCAAACTGGGTCAACTAGTTTAACCAAATAAACCGGGCCAAATTTTGAAGCCCAATCCAGTCCATTTAATTTGCCACCATTACCCAATTCACACTACTCATCTTTAAAGCCCAATGACTTAAAATAGAGAGCATAATATTTAGTTCCACGAAAGTGCATGGTAACTAGTATTACTATTATTCTATCTGATACAATAGTTTTCTTTAATGTGCTGGTTATATCACTTTCATCTTGAAAGGTGCTTGGTTCAGCAAAGACCACATGTGAATTTTTAATATTGTTTTGTATTTTATATATCTGTGTTGTTGTTTGACACTAATTACTTATCTGATTTGAGTAAACGAAAGCCTACAGTTGAGAATTATATCCAAGTGACACTATAAAGAGCTTAACTCAAGAGGTAAGCATTTCCTACGCATTTGAAATTATTTTTGTTCTTTGCTGTTAATGATATCAACTTCAATAAGTTCAAGTCGCAATGCATCACGAGGATAAGACATAGAGATCAAGTCATGATGCTCCATGATGGTAAGAGTTGTGTTTGAATCATAATTCATTAGGGTTTAATATGCCTTTATATTGGCAAGGCACACGACCCAAATCCAACTAGTCGTGATGATATCTAACTCAACCGTTCAAGTTAAGACAATTAACAATGAAGAAAAGAAATGATAATACAATTGATATTATACAAGAATTTTCCAAAGACTAGTAGTTTAACGACCCGGTTAGTCATTATGAGTGTTATAGCCCTGTTTCTATTTCAGTTGTTTTATGTGTTGTTCAGCTATGTTGAGTTGTATCGAGTTGGTAGGGTTGGGTCCAAAGTAGTTTTGGAGTGAAATGATCACTTAGTCTCTTAGTTAGAAAGCTAAGATAGAAAAGTCAATTGAAAGTTGACTTATGAGTAAACGAATTCGGATTTGGATTTTTATGATTCGATTAGCTTCGTTGGATGATTTTAAACTTAGAAGTGTGTACGGAATATAATTTGGAGGTCTGTAGTAGAATTAGGCTCGAATTGGCAAAATGTAGAAGTTTAAAAAATTCTTAGGCTTGAATTAGAGGTTGATTTGGTGTTTTTGGTGTTGTTTTGGGTGTTCTAGAGGTTCGACTAAGTTCGGATAGTGATATATGACTTGTTAAAATTATTGGTTGAGGTCTTGATGGCCTCAGGTGAGTTTCGGATAGGTTTGGGTTGTGTTGCGGACAACCAACAAGAGAGAGAAAACTCGACCTTTTTGATAAGGCGTAATGACTTCCTGGCCACTTAAACTTGTAAGGCTTTTGAAAGCCGATACACAAACTTTGGACTTTCCCATTTGAACACTCAAACTCGTGAAACCCTTAACTAATAAAGACATTTGACCCTTAAACCTACGCGCGTGTATTACATATGAACAAAGTATGTGCAAATCACCTAAACTAAGCGCGTCACTCCAATAATTTAGATTAAAAATCTAAAAAAAAATTGCAAAGAAAAAGAAATAAAATAAGCCCCTGCTCCAAAATCTTTTTCGAACAAAGTCACGGGTTGTTTTAGAAACCTAAGGCGGCGTATCACTCCTGTCGCGGAAGGTATAAGTCATCGATTTTTTGCTAGTCGGTTAGTGGTTTGGAAATCGAAGAAGATGATGAATCCTGCTTGAGGGATTGGATGACGGTTTTGGAGTTTTGAAAAAATTGTTGTAATAAGCGAAATCAACAATGACCGAAAAATCCACAAATCGTTGCAAATACCAATCAACGTACAAACTCAATGCCAACAAATTACAGTAAACAGTCCAATCCCTCAAAAGGAAAACCAGCAATAACGAATAGCAAAAGTATCAGCGGCAAGTGATAGCCCCGGTCTATGAACAACGATAGTGTATGGTCGCCGAAAAGTATGTAAAATCGGCCAGATCTACAGATTTTCGGTGAGCACCAGAAAAAGCGATTTTGTTAGAAGTGAAAAATGGTAAATTTAATGGAAGTTCATGGCTGATTTTACTTAGAACTCAATCAATGGGGGTTTATTTTCCCACCTCTAATGTGTAAGATTATGATTGGGTCAGTGCTGATTGGATGGACACGTTAGCGAATGTGTAATACACGCGTGGATGGTCAACGGTCAAATGTGCTTATTAGTTATGAGTTTCACGAGTTTAAGTGTTTAAATGAGAAAGTCGAAAGTTTATATATCGGTTTTAAAATTGGCCACAAGTTTGAGTGGTCAGGAAGTCATTTCGCTAAAATTAAAATAACAAATGAGCTTCGATTACTGTTTTGAATGAAGCATTTGATCCGTATCGTAATTACGGACCCGTAGCAAAAAGAATTATCAAATTTGGACATCGTATGAGGATTTTATGGCCATTTTACTAAGAATTAGGTTGCCAGATTTTTTTTAGATTAATTATGAAATTGCCACTAATGATGTATTTAAAAAGAGACCGAGCGAGAGATGTGGAGTAGATATCCTATCCTATTTGAGGCTTCAGGTATGTTTCTTGACCCGTTTGAGGACGAACATTTGTTTAAGAGGGGGGAGGATGTAACGAGTCGGCCGGTTATTTCATAAGTTACCGCTTTGTTTTCCCTATTTCTGCTTATTATCGTTTGGTTTATCGGTACTATGTGTTATTGGGTTGGTTGGCTCGAGTTCGGAAAGGTTTTTGTAAGGTTTGAGATACTTAGTCTCTTTTGAGTAAGCTTGAGTTAGAAAAGTTAATCGGATGTTAACTTACGCTTTAAAGGTCTCGGATGTGAGTTCATATGGTTCGGATTGTCGGGAGATGATTTGATACTTAGGAGGGATTGAAATATATTTTGGAGGTCCGAAGTAGCTTTAGGCTTGAATTGGTGAAGATGGATTTTGACATTTTCCGATTGATAGGTGACATTTTGATAGGAGGATTGGAATGGAATTCTGGAAGTTTCAGCAGGTCCGTTATGTCAATTGGGATGTGTGTTTTAAATTTAAGGTCATTCGGGCGTGGTTTGATAGACTTTTTAATTAAAAGCGTAATTCAAAAGATTTTTGGAACCTTAGGCTTGAATCCGATGTGATTTGGTTGATTCGATGTTGTTTGAGGTGTTTTGAAGATTGATATAAGTTTGGATGGTAGTATAAGACTTGGTGGTGCCCTTGGTTGAGGTCTCGGGGGCCTCGGGGTGATTTCAAATAGTTGACGGAAGGTTTGGAGTTGAGTTTGGCAGCTGAAGCCATTTAGTTGTTGTCATAACCGCATCTGCGATTGAAGGTCGTAGGTGTTTCCACCAAACCCCCAAATTTATACTAATTTAAATGCTCAAATCCATACATAGATGATGTATTTAACTCAAAATAGATGGGAATATCTTACCTTGTCATTGATGACGAAAATCCCCTATTGAAGCTCCCTAAAATCGCCCATGCCAAGTGAAAAATGAGAGAAGCATGGCCAAGATCCGATTTTTAAAACAACCTTCTGCCTCCAGCTATTTTCGCACCTGCGATCCCTTGACCGCTTTTGCGATTCTGCAGGTGCGGATAAAATACCGCTTCTGCGGTCCGCCCTATGCTGCATTTTCTGCTTCTATGATACGCCCTCCGCATATGTGGTCCCGCTTCTGTGGAAATCTGACCGCATCTGCGGTCCACTCTGAGCCGACCAAAACCGCTTCTGCGACCACTTCTCCGCAGATGCGATCCCGCTTCTACGCAACCTTGATCGCATCTGGGGTCTTCAAGCCTTTGGCCACAATTTCGCACCTGCTTTTTCCTAGCCGCACATGCTCCTGCGGTTATACCAGTAACCAAACCCTTCAGCTATCCAAATTTTCCAAAATTTCGACCCGTTAACCACCCGAAATCCACCTGAGGCCCCAGGGACCCCAATCAATCATACCAACCAATCCCAAAATACATTACGGACTCGCTCGAGGCCTCAAATCACGTCAAACAACGCTAAAATCATGAATCAACCTCCAATCTAAACTTAATGAACTTTAAAATTTCAAACTTCTATTTTCGATGTTTAAACCTATCAAATCACGTCCGATTGACCTCAAATTTTGCGCACAAGTCAAATTCAACATTACGGACCTACTCCAACTTTCGGAATCAGATTCCGACCCCGATGTCAAAAAGTCTACTTCCGGTCAAACTTCTGAAAAACCTTCAATTTTCTATCTTTAGCCAAATGACTTCAAAATGACCTATGGACCTCCGAATTCACTCTCGATCGTGCTCCCCGTACAGAGCTATTCACAGTCTCGGAATCCCAAACAGACATCGATAACAATGAAAATCACTTCAAGCCAAACTTATAAAATTTCTTCTAAAATGCTAACTTTCACAATAGGCGCCAAAACTCTCCCGGGTTATCCAAAACTCGAACCGGCATACGCCCAAGTCCAAAATTATCATACGAACCTGCTGGAACCTTCCAACCCTGATCTTGAGGTCGTTTACTCAAAATTCCAATCCTAATTTATTCTTTCAACTTTAAGCTTCCGAAATGAGAATTCTCTTCCCAAATCAACTCCGAACTTCCCGAAATTAAATTTCGACCACACGTACAAGTCATATACCTGAAATGTAGTTGTTCATGGCCTCCGATAGTTGAACGGAGCATTAGTACTCAAAACAACTACTCGGGTCGTTACACAGCATGTGCGCATTACACTCTCGAGTCATGTTTTTTTTTTCTTCTCTTTCTTTCTTATCGAATCTCCATTTCCGCTCCTCCATTTCCTATGTCATATTGTACCTTTACAAACTCTATTTCATTACTCATATTTTGTCCTTTAATCTCCTAGATTTGATAGAAATATAAGTTCTCCAAAGCTATTGTATCAAGAATTTCGTACAAGGATTGTTCTTTCCTTTTCTCTTCGATCTGGGTGTCCAGGATTTTTTCCACCTCAGTAAAAATCCATCACCAAGTTTAAATTACTTGGACAATCTAGTATTTTATGTTCGATTTAATCGACATTGCTCTTTAGGTGATAAAATAAATAAATTAAAAAAACAAGTAAAACGTAAAGAGAAATTACACAATTTTTTTTGGTTTTCCACTCGGTGTCCAAGACCCGTATTGAGGCATAATTAAATTGAGATTCGCGCCAGAAAGTATTACATTGACGGGTATAGAAATCTCTAATAAAGGCAACTCCATACCTAGGACTCGAACCCGAAATCATTAATTAAGGATAAAGAAGTACTTACCAATTTACCAGAACCTTTGTCGGTAGAAAATATTCAATTGCTATATATTCATTTGACTGATTGCTTATAAAATCTAGTTGCCAAAAAATACTATTATATTTATTAAGAAAGTTTTTTAGTGAGATTGGTGTGAAGGGGAAATGGTAAGTTAGAGGTATTAAAGTGGAGTGGTACGAGGAGGTGGTTTTGATTTTTCAGAAATAGAGTTTATGAGTTTAACGGAGGTTATGGCCATGAATGCCTGCTATGATAGCGGGTGGTGAAAATGATGATGAAGGAACGCGGAGAAGATGAAATGAAAAAAAAAAGTGAAAAAGGAAAGAAAACAATTAAAAACAAAAAACGAAATAGTGCAGCATTTGGCACATGGCGTGTGTTAACACAGCCCACCACAAGACTAGTTCAGTATTTTGAAGGAAGTATTAAATTTAGTTTAGATAAAAATAGTGAGATGTTAGGTCACCCATAAAATTTAGATGTGTAAATAACTTTTTTCGGATAAATTTAATGAGTATTTTATGCATTTTCTCTTTTTAGTTATTGGGAAACAACAGGACTTTGGCTTTGGAATCATTAGTTTGTATGATTTGGAAGAAATATTTTTTGAATTACTTATTATTTCGTTATTTATGTATGTCGAAGTTCTAAAATAAACCTAACAAAAGGTTAGAAAATTAAGGAATGGAGAACAACCTAAAAATTTATGGAGTAGATTATATGAAGTTAATTGCCATAGAGTTAAAATTTGGTCGACATATCCACATTTTATATCTTTAAGAAACTAAAATATTCTTTCAGCATTACTACAAAAACATGAAATTTTGATCGATTTTTTAATTTATTTTTCGTAAGCATATTTCATGCTGGATAAATCAAATTTTAATTAATAATTTATTTTAAGTAGAATTAAAATTTGGGCTCTTGAGGAGTTCTTTGGGTAGAACTTTTTTCTTTATTGAGTTAGTTAAATAAGATCAACATTCATTAATTTTTGTGACCTTACATTTAATTTTTAATATATAATTCAAATACTATTTTTAAAATAATTTTTACATTATTTTAATATTTATATGACTTTTATAAAGTTTAACCCACCTACATAAGCTACATACACGCGTATTCCTCACCGTCCCTTTTCCCTTCCTTTGTCCCATTGTAATGTAAAAACTTTCTAATTCTAAGAGAAAAAAAGAAATTATAATCCTGATTTAGAAAGAATTCCTGTACCAAACACTTTATTTTCTTTGACTTAAACATTTCTAAATATTTTTAACTATAAAAAATTTATGATTTGTAGTAGTTTTTTAACAATGTAAATTTATTTAAAAAGATATTAAAAAAATTCCATAATTGTTAAGTTTTGTTTTTGAACAAATATATTGTTTGTTCTAAAAATAATTCTGAGAAAAATAAAGAAACCAAACTGTTTTCAAATTAGATTTTTATTTGCCAAGGATGAATTGTTATTTTGCTTAAACACCCATAAATAGACCCAACTCTGTCTTCACCCTTCAGCACCCCAATTTCTCTAGCGTCTCTCCTGAGATTTTCTGCCGCTGCAATAAGGACCACCGTCTCCGTCACCGGCTGCGGCCGTGAAATCTGAATACCTATTTTAGGTAATTTTCGTTGTCCCAATTTTTGGTACGTTGTTTTCGTCCATTTTTTGCAGTAAAGGTGATTACTTAATGAAAATTTAAAGGCTGTAATTGTATTGTTATTCAGATGATAATTTTAGCTGTTGGATTGGTCTCCTTTCTCTTTTTGTGTTTGTTCAATGGGTTTCAGTTGTCTGCTGAGTTTGTCAACTGTAACATGAATAAAGTTGATGCGGAAAAAACCGACATTTTTTAGAGTAGCAGTATATATGGAGTAGTACTATTTTCAATTTACTTGATATAGAATCGCTCTTTATGTCTAGATCCAGTAGCCATCACATATTAACCCCAAAAGAGGAACATTGTGAGGGTTCTAACATTGGCAATCAAACACGAACTTGATGAGTGAAATCTGTTGAGAAAAAAGAAAAACGAGCTCTTTTTGAATCACTATATCCCGGGTCCCTTGATAACTTAGGATTAATGATGATGGGATTGATGTGATATCTCAAAACTGGAATTCGATGGTATATTCATAGGGGATATGTGGGAACTCACCTATGAAGTTAGAAAGATTGGTAGATGAAATGTTGTCGTGGTTTAGGCTAATATGCCGACGATGCCTCTGGTTCTTGTGATGGAAGAAGACTAAAGCAGAAGGAAAATCTTAAGCACGGTGAAAGGCGGTTTCCTTTGGTTATTCAGCTTTGGGGAACTTTGTTTGAACTTCATGTTTATCATATTCCCCGTCCTCTCTGATTGGTCAATTATGCTGCAAACACTGAAAGAAGAGAAAGCACTTAAGGTGACCGTGAAAGCTAATTGCATACAGCTGCTTCTGACCTTTCTCCACTTAATACCAAAATATTCCCTTGTAATTGATCTCGCATACATAAGGTCATAGCCTGTGTCAGTTACTTGCTAACTCTGAAATATAAGATTGTCCTGGCACTGATTGTTGATCCTCCTAGATCCTTACTTCAAATGTTGATATTGTAGCAACCTGCAATCTTGCAATTTGTAGTTGGTGTCGCTTTGTTAATTAATTCCATCATTATAAGATTGCCAGATTAAGATGCAGAGCATTTTACTTCTCAGTGCCATGTAAAGGCAACTGATCTGAACTCAGCTAGAAACTTTCTCAATCTTGTAATGAGTATTATTGCTCGGTGCCTGATTTTTATGCATAAAGGAGTACCTTGCTTGCATTTCTTGGTGCATTCTTTGTTGTTGAATCTTGTTTCTTCATGCAGGCCAAGTCAAGCAAAATGCTGTAGGCTACCAGGCCTCGCTTACTCTAATTATCTGTCTAATGTCATTTCTATTGTAACCTCAGATAGTTGGAAACCACATTTACAGTAATCATGCTTTTGTAGGCTGCGAAGTGTTTATTCGTGCTTCTATGGTGCTAAGTGGTTCAATTTTTGCACGTTGGTTCACTGCTAAAATTCTCTCTTTCTGACGGATGAACTGGGCTGTTCTTTGTCAGTGGCTTCTATATAGAAACAATAAGGGCTCAGGACGCACATTATAACAACAAGCTAGACAGTCTAGTAATTTGTGTGGCTGTTTGATGGTTAGCAGTCAAGCATCCTACTGACGTTCTTCCCTGCTGGCCGCCTTTTTTATGTCTTCTCCATGGGTAGGGAGCGAACTGAGTGACGGACATACTGAAGGATGAGTTTAAGTCCTGCAGCTCAATTGGAAATATATCTGCCGTCTTTTATAGTTTTTGAACTTGCCCCCAGCTTTTTGGTTCAATGACAAAGGTAATATAATGTGTGATGTGTGGTAGGTGCGTATCTTAGCTAGTGAAGCAAGTTTGAAATTAAGTGGAGAAGGGTAGAGGGTGGACACATTTATCCATCAAGTTTCGAAGTTGGAAGAAAATAGATTTTGCAGTTATTAAAAAATAAAGTTCAAATTTTTTGTATGCTATCTAATTTTGTGCATGCAATCTTATTTATACTTGTCAAAAGTAGATTGGCTGTTTCCAATCGACCCTCGGCGCATAGAAAAAAGGCAAACAAAAACAAAAAACAAAAACCGCATTAGTTACTCCGGCATACACCTCATAATGATTATCTAAACATAAGATGCATATGTACCATAAAGAAACAGGCATGCAATGATATCAAAACAGTAACTACCAGAAATGACTACCAAAAGAGAATACAAACTAATCATCTATGGGTGGCCCTACCACGCCTCACACCCCGAGAAAGGAGTATGAAAAATCTAGAAACCCCTATCCTACAACCCTGATACTAGACCTCCAGACTTTCCTATCAAGGGTCATGTCCTCGGAAATCCGCATCCTGGCCATGTCCTGTCTAATTACCTCTCCCCGGTATCTCTTAGGCCTCCCTCTGCCTCGCCTCACACCGACCACCGCTAGCCGCTCACAACTCCTCACCGGGGCGTCGGGGCTTCTCCTCCGCACATGCCCGAACCACCGAAGTCTCGCCTCTCGCATCTTCTCATCCACTGGGGCCACCCCCACCTTCTCCCGAATAACTTCGTTCCTAATCTTATCTAACCTGGTGAGCCCGCACATCCACCTAAGCATCCTCATCTCCGCAACCATCATCCTCTGAACATGAGATTTCTTCGCCGGCCAACACTCCGTCCCAAAGAGCATGGCAGGTCTAACCACAACTCTATAAAACTTCCCCTTGAGTTTCTGTGGCACTTTCTTATCACACAAACTCCTGAAGCAAGCCTCCACTTCGACCATCCCACCCGGTGAGTGACATCCCCGTCTATCTCCCCGTCCCCCTGGATCACCGATCCAAGGTATCTAAATCTATCCTTCTTGGCTATGGCCTGTGATCCAATCATCACGCTCCCTCCCACTTCGCTCGGCTCAGTGCTAAACTTGCACTCCAGGTATTCTGATTATTGATAATTGAAACAATCAATTAGAGGGTGGACACATTTATCCATCAAGTTTCGAAGTTGGAAGAAAATAGATTTTGCAGTTATTAAAAAATAAAGTTCAAATTTTTTGTATGCTATCTAATTTTGTGCATGCAATCTTATTTATACTTGTCAAAAGTAGATTGCTGGTCTTCCCCAAAATTTCCCCTCCTAATCTTTTTCTGGCTTTTCTTCATATATTTTTTTGGTGGATTTGCAGTAAAGATTTTTTGATAGAGGGTGCCATGATTTCGAGCAGCCACTTCATTCACAAAACCCACTATGAGATTCTAGGTGTGACGGAAGATGCAGATTTTGAAGAAATCCGTAAAGCCTATCGGTCAGCCATACTTTGTTTTCATCCAGACAAGCAGCAAAAGGCACCAGAAACATCCAATTCTGAGTGTCTGACAGAAAACAAATTTTTGGAGATACAGAGAGCTTGGGAAACCCTTGGCAACCCGAGGTCACGTGCACTTTATGACGGTGAATTGCTAGCTTTGAGACAGGATGTAGCAATTGCTGAAGATGTTAGCTTAGAGGACCTTACAGTTCAAGATTCTGGTGATAATATAGAGCTTTCTTATCCTTGTAGATGTGGTGACTACTACTACATTGATTCTTTCGAATTGGCTGACACGGGTTGTTCAATATCCAGAGATAGTACAGTCCCTTTGCTGACATCTAAATCTTTGCCAGCATCTATTGTGCTTCCTTGTGGATCTTGCTCACTTAAAGTTCGCCTACTGATTAATGGCGATACTAGGCTTCACAAAGATGTTCACTTGTAATTGTGACTAGTTGGAAAACATTATTCTCTACAATATTTTTGCAAAATTTTTGGAAATTGAAATGACAAGGAAAAATGGGAAGTCTGAAATGGTTGGTAGTGCTACATGACAGAGCCATTTTTCTGTTATTTATATCCTTAATCATTAAAGTACTTAGAGCAATTGAGCTCAGGTATCTAAGGTCAGCTGCTTAAAACCCCTCTGTTAGTAGGGTCCTTAAAACAGTCCTTAAAACAGTAGACTTATTAAAGGGTCTGTAAGAAGGATGAGTCGCATTATTAAAGACACATGATTTTAAAGTAGGACTTAGTCTACCCTCTTCTCACATAAAAATGCTTTAGTTTAAAGTAGTGTCAATTAAGAAAATAATACTGTTTACTTTATGTTCCTCATTATCCTTGCAAAGGTGGTCTGTAGTTTAAGCGTTTGAATCAGTTCCTTCACTTCTTAAACTACCTTTTTGGACCTTTTATTAAGAAGATTCAAACTTGTTAGTGTCGTGGGTTCAAACCACAGAAATAGTCTTTTTTAGAAATTCATTGTAAAGGCTGCATACATAAAACTCAATGTGGTCCGACCCTTTTCTGGGTCCTGCGCATAGCAGGAACCAAGTGCGTCAGGCTGCCCCATTATTCTTCAAATTTGTTGAAGTAATATGTTGTAGCAACTGGGCTAACTTTTTACAGGAAATGCTACAAACGGAAAAAATAGAACATACAGTTCCCAGTTGCAAAAATTCCTGGTCCCAATTGTTGTGTCTTGTAATTGTATGTATTCTAAAATAATTAATGGAACTTTTGATGTTGCCCAAGATTTCCAACAACTGCCCCCATAGAGTCGAGTCGTGTCTCAGTTCCAACATGGCTGATCATCCGAAAAAACCAGTTGAACACTTGAACTATTCGTCAAATTTTCATGAGTTACACACATGTTCGTCACTTTGTTCTCAACTCTTACCTCCTAGGCGTACAGTTTTATAGCGGCCGTTTCAGGAAAGGGCATCAAAAGGACATATTGAGTTTAATATCCATGTCAAATAGTCTTTTAACTAGAGCAACATTGTGTAAACATATATGGTTCATGATAAGACGAAAATTTTCTAGCACTAATGTATTCCAGTCAAGAAATACGAATGGATCTGCAAGTGGTCATTGTTTGGCACCGTATCCTTTTTCACCCTTAACTTCAGGCTGAAGTGAAAGCAATTCACCACAAATTTAGCATCTTGCCCATGACAAGGAAACACCAAGTTACTTGTATAGTTGTATGCAATAAGAAATAAAATGTCCATTGCTTTCGCTTCAGAAATACCTTGCAGGTTCTAGTACTGAATTCTTCACCCTAAAGATTAAAACCTCATATTTTCAGAGAAGATGGAAGGCCCCTTTCAAGCAGGAATTTCAAATGATAAATCAAAAGAGAGATGACTAACAAAGAATTTACTTCTGTTTGGGGTAACTTTTCACCTACAACTCTCATCAAGAAATTTCTAAAAGTATGGGATTCTCTTCAAATACTTCCAAGAGATTCAAATTCCTTGGCTCAACCCTTAAGGATGCATTTTCCAACTGCCATTCCTTTCGTAAAAGTTCACATTCAAGTGCAGAAGAAGATGATCCGATTTGCGACTATGATAATGAAGATGAAGTACTTATTTAAAGTTCACATTCAATTCTTCTAAGTTCAATGCTATCAACTTCTAATTTACTCATATTTTCTGAATGTTGTTTCACGGTTTTATCAGCAGGTATTTATATCAGCAGTGATAAGTAAATACATGGAATTGAAATGCAGAAGAAAGACAAACATCTCAACTGAAAAGTTCACCTGGGCTTTCTCTCCAACAACAGGAGATTTATTCATATCTACAAGACTAAGGCAAAAGGAGGACAATGATGAGGATCAAGAAAAGGAAGAAAGCGAATATTTTTACTCTGTTGCTAGTCGTCTTTCTCCCTGCTCAAGTTCTACAAGTTTTGAGGCATTTGTCACAGCTAAAACAATCTTTTCTTCTTCTTCAAGCTTAGACAGGATTGACTTCCAAGATCTCTGGAGGCATTCCGTAATTCAGGAATTCTCTCACTGTGAAGGATGGCCATTTGGCCTATACCGAAAAGCCTTGTTACTTCCACCTTTGCCAAAATCACCATCTGATTCTTGGTCATGGCGCAAGAGTGCTGGAACGGTTAAGATGCATTGATTGCCATGGGCAGATCTAGCATGTCACATGCAGGTTCTCGTGAACCCAGTGATATAAATGTGTTTGAAATTTCACTAATTATCTATAAATATTTAAATGTGAACTCAGATGAAAATTTATTTGATTTTATTCGAGATCGTTGCAGGAACCCATAAGCATTAAATACTAAATCCGCCTCTGTTTATATATACAATAAGTTATCTCTAGTAGGCAAAGTAACTTTGCATTTTCTATGGAGAAAGGGTGCTGATCTTAGGTTTATGCATGAATTATGTTATTTGCTAATGGTACAATCTTTGCATAATTGAGGACAGCTTTGTTAATATCGTTCCATCTTCTCAAACCAACACTTTTAATGTTATTTGACAATAATAATTTCTATATTCCTGTATTATGAATCTGCACCCTTTGAGAGCAATAAACTTGTTGGATTTTATTAACCAAACAGATTTGGCCACAAGGAATTTCAAGAATTTTTGTTATACATTTGTTCCAATCCTCAATCCTCTTTTTCTAGATTCATGGATGTTGAATCAATCGAACACACGTCTAATACATGTTCTACTTTTGGAAGACGATGTGTTATATCACCAAATCTCGATTTTCATATATAAATGTAATGTATTACTATCGAGTCAACTTGAACAAGTATAACTTGACTCGGTTTGAGGGGCAGTCCATTTTTGGCTGTACATACATTTGAACTTCCAAGTCTAATTATTAGAGATATCTCTTCTCATAATTGCGAAGGAAAAAATACCAATTCAAATTGAATGGATCAAAAATAGTGTTACGACATGGACCGGATTACAAAAAAATTATATTCATCCATTAAATAATATTTAAATTTTATCACTTGAAAAGTCTATTTTAAATTGTCAATTGGCAAATGGTTAGTTATAATATCTCATTATGAGTTATTAAATCGTAGAAGTTATAATATCTCATTATGAGTTATTAAATGGTAAGATGAATTAAAATTATCAATTGGAATGGATGTTCCTAAAGGGCCCAATGAATTCCCAGTTAGAACTAGAGGATATTTTTTAGTTGATTCTTTTATCACATTGTGATATTTTACATCCTTGAATGGCCCATTCGAGAACAATTGGTTGCTAGCAAATTATCAACAACTGTCAATCCTTATTTCTACTTAATAGTGTATGAATAATTCCTTGAGGTTGGTTAAGAGAGTGTTGAATTTTTTCCTTGGATTAGGAATAAATGGAAGAAAGAAGGTTGATATTGGTACAATCTGATCCATTATCACAGAGAAATCCTGACCCTAACGGATCACTCCTTTTTTCGATATATGAATATGAGATTTCACTAACTTGATTCTTAGAAAATATTAATCATAACATTTGTTCTTATTTCAACAAAAGAAGCTTATGCTTCTCCGCAAGAAAACCTTTTTTGTCTTGGTTCCAATTCAATACTAAAAAAGTCTGAACTAATTAAATATCCGTGTCAGAAATTCCTCGAATCGGTTTGCCATTTCTGTAAAAGATATAATTGACTATTGGAAGTTGCACATTATCCCTTTCCTACAATGGATCTAGTGAAAAAGGGTTGCTAAATTTATACCATCTGTTATTTCATATGTGACGACAAGTCTAACTAAAATAAAAAACTCTTTCTTGCTAGGTGTAATCTATTGGACATAGATCCAATTATTTACTTTTTTGGATTCCCTGGAATTTCCTTTTCCTCTTTCTGGTGGTATCAAAACGCCGTTATGTCAGAATATCTTATTCGTCTCTCCGGAAAAATGGATATCTCTAGAAAAGATTTTACATTCAGTTTTTTTCCCTCTCCTCTTCGGACCAACCCACCGACTCATCCTTTTAGATTTAAGGTGATTTGTCTATCTACCCAATAATACTATTATTCCGCACCATTATGGAAGAAGATCCGAGCAAAATATGCACCATTTCAGGGATGAAAAAAAATCAATCTACTTTCATTTGGTATTTTGGCCTAAATTCCTTAACTCCTCGTTACTCAATCAAATCATCTTTCTTCATGACCGAATGCATTTTTATAGTCTCATATCCAATAATGCTTCAACTCTTTCTTCTGTATTGAAGATCATCAAAATAAGCAAGAATACTATTTCGATGAAAAATACCATTGATAGGAATTCCAATCGAAATACCTGAACAAGGCATTAGTTCATTCTTGAGTTCTTGAACTGGGTGTAGTGGAATGATCAATTTTTTTTTTTTTTTTTGCCTTTCTCACAATAAATTAGAATTCTCGTGGAGAATAGGTGAATATACAAGATTATGCTGCCCTGCACACATGATTCAATTAAGGTCTTGAATAATCAGGAATCCTATCTCCTTATTTACAAGAAAATTCCTAACTATATAATTTCTGTCTCACCTGATCATTGGTTACTAAGAAGTTAGAAGTATATCTTTGCTTGCCACAAAGAGAATGCGCATTAATTGGATCATGATCCTTGTGGGTCAAAAGGTAGACTAGACTGGACCTGCACAACCCTCCTAGTAATATCCATAAATGACTTATTTTTGGTAATAGATGAACATTACTGTATGCAAATTTATCAGTACTCCGATGCATTTCTTCGTTTGAATCAAAATAAATATGTTTTCAATTCTCTTTAAAATTCAAAATGAATATTCCTGCGTGAGTTACAATAGCAATTACTTTTTCTGATTCTACATATTGAATGTTTTAAACAAAAAGCAAATTTTTGGGTCATATATTCACATTGTGTAGAATATATACTCTCAATAGTTATATACAAGTCTATAGAATATAGAAAAGAGGGATGCTCATGACATGTACGTTTCAACTGAACCAAAATCCTCATTGAATTTTATTTTTTCATTAAATGGGGCTCGCACATATTCTGTAGCAACCCCCGAAATACTCCTCTGGTATAAAAAGTTCTTAATGTTAATTGAGCACCCAATTTTCCAATCGATTGACCTGCAATAATACCTACACGTTCAAAATTTTATTGTTAATCCTCCCTTTTGTGTCTCAATTTGCTCAACAGGCATAGTTACTTATTATCCACACTAGTGTCAATCAAACATGTTCAAAGATTAAAATTGAACTGGGTGCCACACAGTGCCATGTTCAATAACCAATCAAGAAAAATTAAACCAGTGGACCTGATTCATCACGTCAACAGGAATCGATTGACATAAAACCCTATCTTCTGAATAGTGAATGCTCCGGAAACTATCTCCTTGAAGAATAGTATCATCTGCGTATTCCTGCTATCACATCATCATAACTTACGAAAGAACAATGCAGTTTAATGGATCAAATTGATGCAGCCTGTATTATCAAATAATTTCTTTTTCTCTTTCCAGGAAAATGTTACACAAGTAACTTAAAGACGAAAAATCCCGTCTCTGCCACTGTGTATACCCCCAAAGGGAACCAAACTGATAAGCCACGTATCTTCCATACTTATTCAAGGAGGAAGAAGCAAAGAAATGTAGGAGAAGATAATGATTTGCTTCTCAAATTCCTGGAGCTTTCAGACATAGAAAATTAAGCAGTTACTTACAGTTATTAGAAGTTATCTATTAGCAGTTTATTACGGTTACTACAAGTTGTCTGTCTTTATCCTAACTTGGTTATGGAGTAGTTATTGTCAGCCTCTATATAATAATAGATCTAGTAATATAGATGGGTGGTAAGACTATCTGTGAGATACAAGATGCTCGTGTTCCGTCTTTCAGACATTTCTTTGCTTCTTCCTCCTTGAATAAGTATGGAAGATATGTGGCTTATCAACCAGCAAGTCCTGAAGTCCCAAGAACTGTAACCTGGAGTGAGAAAGCCAGAACGCATTCTGAGAAAACAAATAATGGTAAAGCTCAATTCTTCAGGAGATCTCATATCAATGTCTATTAAGTTCGAGCAAGAAAGTAAACAAATCACGATTTACAAC
>JASVEL010001844.1:0-45466 GCA_032618575.1 Nicotiana noctiflora
TTGACTCTTAATACTATTTTATATGATGAATTTGGAAAAAAATAATTTGTATTTTTGTAAATTAGTTAAAGCAAAGATTGTTTGGTTAATTAAGACTTAATTATTTATTTTTAACGTTAAAGAGAATAATATTTTGTTGATTCAAATTTTAATATTAAATTATCCCAAATTTTAAATATTAATTATAATTGTTATTTTTATCCAATAAGAATTTTATGTTCATCGTAATAAAAAAATCACTATGATATATCACTATTGAACTTTTATGTTAGTACAACCATTAGTGTTATTGAATCTTACTACCACTTCTCTTTCTTTTATATTCTTAAACTTTAAAATATTTTTTTAGTTAAGCTTGATACTTAAATTTTAAAATAATTGGAATTGATTGAGATTATTAAGTCCGTGATTGCTAGATATGTGTTTTTACTCCCAAGTATGATTCAATAACAAAAAATTAGTTGATATTAACATTTAAATATGACATATTTTTAAGTGTGGGGTGGGTAACTGTACATAATGTATATATTAGTGTAGTAAGTAGTATAAAAGAATAAAAACACAAAAAAATCATAAAATTTTAAAAATCCAAAAATATGAAAATAGTTTATATGAAGTGTCCTATTAAATAACATGATTTCTTAGATCAAAATCCTAAATGTTAGAAAAATATTGCTCCAGTAATTATTTTAAATGTTAAGGAAATACTATTTTTAAATTTAGAAAAATAACTTTAATTACTATTTTGTCCAATATGAAAGTTAATTCTAAAGGGTAAAATGACGAACGATTGCGCGTGAACATCGTATCGATGAATATAACTATTAAAATATTACATAAGTATTAAATTAGAAATTATGTTTGAGTGATAAATAAAAATTGTAGAAAATATATAAGTTCTTGAAAATAAGAATTGTTGAACCTACCTAGCTAACACAATAAATAGAGAAACTATAACCCATATAAGCCTCAGTCATGTCAGCCAATATATTAAAAATCCTACCATTGTTTTAGTTTCTAGTTTAGTTTTGTTTGATTGGTTTAAACTTGCCTTGGTAATTCTAAGTTTTAGCTTTATTGTTGTTTGAATCCGTCCTAATACATGTTACAATTTATAATTCCTTATTATTTGTTCTAATTGATTTTGTCTAGCCATTGTTTGATATTAATTTGCATTGTTTGATTTACTTGTTTTGTAGGCAAATAGTAACGTCAGAAAGTAGTAAATCTACGAGGATGTTCGCTATTGAATTATCTTGTTTTTAGCTAATTCGCCATTTATTGAGTATTTTGAAGGGTACGTACTTCTTATGGGGTAAAATTAATAAAGAGTCAAAATCCTAAAAATAGATTTGAAGTTGGCTAAAGGTTACTGTTCGAAATCATAGTTTTTGCTGAACTTAGAGTTCTAGTGTAATTATATTACTCTATCTTCTCCAAAATAAGTGATTTTTTAGCTTTTTTTTTGTGATCCAAAATAAATGATTTTTTTAGATTTCAAAAATAAATTAATTATTTTTTTCTACATTATCGTTGGAGTAAATAGTGTTGGAATATATGTTATGCGTGTTTATGTGAGATAGTAAAGGTTAACATGGTCAATTTCATTGCTAATTAATGCTAAAAGGTGAATTTCTTAATCCATGTAAAAACATACGAAAAATTATTTATTTTGGACCGGAGAGAGTATTAAAATTCACATGTAATCAAAATTTTATCCGATATAAACTTATTTAAAGTTTTCAAAAGATATAAAACTCAATACATATTTTAAGAATATTTTAATCGTTAATATTTAATATTTTAATATTAGTGCCTTTATATTAAATTAATTTATATAATTTAAATAATTAGATGTAATCTTTAAGGAATACATAATAAATATAAAAAGATTTGTTGTATGTGAGCAAAGAAAAAGGGCCCCAAAAATACTTAAAAAGTAAGTAGCAACAGCAGCATGTTGTATGGCCGCAGGTAACCGTGTAATTTGCGCGTATCTGTCTCTACCCCTTTCTCTCTCCTACCTATTTCTAGTCTCTTATAAGAATATTTATAGCACCATTGGCAAATTTCACTTGTTCAAACACACACATATAGAAAGATCATCAACTTTAAATTGGACACAAACTTATCCCAAACTAATTATGTCTACTAATGTCCCATACATTTTTTAGGCTGCATTTTTTTTTAAAGTTGAAGATAATTTTTGCGGAAATATTGCAGTTTTCAAAAATTATTAATTTTATTTTCTCTCTTTTTGCAAAAGTTATTTTTCATCTAAACGGCAATACAATAATTTATCTACTTTTATAAAGACTAAATTTATTTTCTTTTTTTGGCAATTCATTGAAGATTATTTTTTGAAATGCAATTAGTTTTGGCCAATCAATCAATTTTGTATTTTTTTCCAATATCTTTTAAAATGCCAAATCGTGCTTAATGGCCGATAATGTTTAATGGTAAATCTATATATTATTAAAAGTCAAGTGACGGCTTCAGAAAAAGCCACATGGCATAGTTAGTTATTAAATAGTTATTTATTTAATAATTATTTATTGGTTATATATATATATCTAAATACTCATAACACATTAATTAATACTAGTAATGCTAAAGACGATGCAAGTGAAAAATAATTATTTTATTCTTCAAATCTGAAAAAATTATTTATTTTATACGTAAAAAATAAAAATATTTCTTAATTTTCGTTTTAATCAATTCTCGCCTAAGCACCTGTCCTTTCTCTAATAGCATATCTGTCTCGGTACTCTTCTTCTTTTTTTTTTTTTTGTTTCTTTCAATTATTAATATTAAGCAAGTCATCAATTCAATTAAAGCTTTGTTATAACACTAAATGGAAAAGGATAGTTCATGCAAGAAAACAATTTTCATTTATTGTATGCTCGTGTAAAAGTAAATCTAGACGAGATTTTCGTTATTTCCTCCGTGCTAGAGATAATAAATGAAAACTTTTTTGACACATATATAACCTATTCACTAGGAACAGATATACTTATTAGAGTAACGTTGTCAACTTGCATTGTCAGTTATCCCAAAATGATGATGTACTACAATAAAGCGAAAAAGTACTAATATTTGTTCATACAGTAAAGCAATTAAGACAAAATTACTAGTACTAGTAATGGGAATCAAATGGTATTGGTGTTTAACCAAAATATTGAACTTCGATTAAAATTAGAAAATAATAGAAAAATTGGGTTACTGATAATCAAGAGACCGATAAAATGTAGTAGACTTTCAATAATTAGAATAGACAGTAAAAAAGATTGTATTTCAGTGATTGTTGTGTGTTACAATGGGTTTAACTTTCTCCTTTTATAGCTAACTCTAGATGGAGGAATAAAATGTGAGCAATAAATGATATTAAATAGGTTGTTACACAATCATTTTCAATAAATGCTGATCCTCCAACGTATAGAGTATTTAATGATTGAATTTAGACTCCTTTCTGCCTTCAAATCCATGCTCCAAATGTTTTTTGACCCGTTGCTTCTCGATGTTTTGAATAGATACGGTGCTCGTATCTATTTCCTTTGTCTTCTGAAATCACGTTCTAACCCGCTTCAAATAGGCACGGGTTTTGCAATCGTATTTGGTGAGAGTAGTTTCAAGTTAGAGTTTTAAAATTATTTTAAAATAAAAAAAAAACTACCTATTTATATCGGGGAGTAGTTTCAAGTTGGAGTTTAAAATAAAAATAGATACCTTATAATTAACTATAATAAAAAATATATATAACTATTAAAAAAGTAACTCTTATTCAAATTGGGTAGCAGTAGTTTCAAGTTGCAGCTTTTAAATTATTTTAAAATTAAAAAGCAAAAAAAAAGTCTATAAAAAACGAAAAAAGAGAAGAAAATCTATATGTTATTAAAATCCTGTTTGTTTTACGCATTTATTTGCTTCAGACATGTATGCTGACCGGCTTAAATATAGGGAAAATTTGAAAAGAAAAAAAAATTAGCAGTGTAGAGTATTAATTACATGTTTTTATAAAATTAATTTCCAAACAGTGGCGAGACTCTACCAAAATTTTGAAAAAAAAAGAAAAAAAATAGTCGTTTGATTAATTTGAAAAAAAAAGTCATGTTTTAAAAATAATTCGTGTAATTAGGCGAACTACGCCGGTTTGATTCTGACACGGTGTGGGATACGTAGGCAACCCTCATCGGGTCCAACTGCCCTTTTATAAAAATAACTAAAAATGTTGATTTTTAGAGTTGGCCTAGACTGTTTGTCGAATATAGCCAAATGTTCCCTAAAGAGATGCCTGAAGATTAATTTTACGCAAATAGCCACTTTGGTCATTATTGAATTTTTAACCAAAATGTGCATTTCATTATCGCATATCAGACAAAACAAGATAATTACATTTATTAAAGAAATAATTTATCTACAGATTAAACAAGTTCATCATACCCACACTCCCACATGCAACCTATTTAAAAGGATTTTTTAATCGTTAATATTTAATATTTTAATATTAGTGCCTTTATATTAAATTAATTTATATAATTTAAATAATTAGATGTAATCTTTAAGGAATACATAATAAATATAAAAAGATTTGTTGTATGTGAGCAAAGAAAAAGGGCCCCAAAAATACTTAAAAAGTAAGTAGCAACAGCAGCATGTTGTATGGCCGCAGGTAACCGTGTAATTTGCGCGTATCTGTCTCTACCCCTTTCTCTCTCCTACCTATTTCTAGTCTCTTCTTCCCTTTTTCTTCACTCTCCACAAAATACCCCAATTTCCTCTTCTTGACTCTCAGTTTTGAAAAAAACTAATTATTTTTTGACACCCATTATTGATCCTCGGATTTATCAGCAAATTTTGTTTCCTCAAAGTCACAACCTGGCATACTATTTCTTGGACAGGTACAAATTTAATTGATATAACCTATGAATTTAATTCCTCAAGATTCCAATTTTTACTTCTTTATTTCTTTTTTTCAAGATTTCCTAGGTTGTAGAAACCCTTTTTATTGTTTGTTCAGAATACTAAAACTGTAGGAGTAGTAGTTATAAAGGTTATGAGTTTTACTTTATTTGTTTGAATCAGGTTCTGGAATTTTAATGGGTGTTTTTTGATTGTTAATGTATTAGCAGGGAAATTATTTTGGTGAAGCTTCTGGATAGAAGCAACAGAAGTTAACACTCTGGCATATACTTCAGTGAAGTCCTCTCTCCCTTTTGAATGGGATAGGGTTGAGGCTAGAAGAAGAATACTTGTTGGAGTTTCTCTTCTTAATTATCTTTCTTCTTCTCCAAATTGGTCTCTTTCATGGCTTTGGTGTTTGCCTATTGATTATGGCTAATTTGCCTTTCATACTCTCAGCTCTCACCTTTTTCAACATTCCATCTTTTTAATTATTGAAAACTTTCAAAGATCAATACTTTTTTTTTTTGGAACAAAGAATTTGGATTGTAACACCGAAATAAATGGCAATTTACAACTGCTTCTGTGGTCCAGTAAGGAGAAACAAGAAAGATAAGGTTGGTACCAATTCTTTCCTTTTCTTTCAGTATGCATTGTTAAAGTTAACATATTTTCTCATTGTTATGTTTTGTTTATTTTAGGGAGATAAGAGAGTTCCAAAAACTACTGATGTGACTTCAACAGTTGAAAGTCATGTGAAATCTACTGCTAAAACTGATGACTCGAAATCATCTTCTTTTGTTGTTCCTTTACCTTTTGGGAATTCTAGGAGCAATGTCAAAGTAATGAATCATGAAAGTCCTGTTAAGGGAGATACTGAAGAGGTAGCGTATGAAGGAGAAGATGAGCATGATGAGAGCTTGTCGATGAAGAGGGACAACTCTGATTTTGATCTTCAAGCACGCGTTCATAACTCAAATGACGGGTATGATCAATCATTCAGCAAAGAGATTAATCTTAATTGCTCATTCGAATGTGAAACGAATGACCGAGATCATAAGAAATCCGAGAAAGATGAAGAGGGTGTGGAGATGATGAAAAGTGGACACATTAGTGACCCGGGGTTTGGTAAAGTAGAATCTTGGGCTTCTCCAAGGCTTCAGCGCTCCTGCTCCGATTTAGCAATTAGGGATATGTTCACTAAAATGAGTGACCAGCTATCACTCTCCAAATCCCAATCTTTTGATGAGATGCAGAGATTAGCTGAGAAGATGACATTAGGAAGTCCAGCTTCCGTGTTGACGCATCGCAGTGCTGACAAAGTTATGTTGAAGAAGCATTCTTCAAGCCAACTCCTACCATCCAGAAGTCGAAATTTGTGGTGGAAATTCCAACAGGGCGGGTACTCCTCGGATACACTAGAACTAGGGAAAGGCATGGAATTGAGCAACTTGGGGTCTCCTGGTTCATTCACTGCAGAATCCTTGAACAAAGGTCGCTACGACAAGGGCAAGGATGTCTTAGTTGACTTCCAAGGAGCAAGTGGTTTTTGGCCGCAGAATCAGTGGGTTGCTTTCCCTGAAGAATCCTCTAGATTTATGAGAATTAGTGAATGGGTGAACGAGCTTCCTGTTCATCCACCGTGCTTAATTGATGAACATGATCATGTTGAAGACGACATGGATCTCCCACCTTCTCTCGATGCTGATAAATCACCAGCAAGAAACTCATCTCTCATCAACTCACATCCAAATACAAATGTCGCAGAAGAGGTTGCACATGCTAATACTGTCATCCGGTCTCTAAACCTGTCCTCAACGGTTGCTCACATTGCCGGTGCTGGTCTGAAAGTTATCCCTGCAATGTCACACTTATCTAGCCTTCGATCTGTCAATTTATCAGGCAACTTCATAGGTATGTAATCAAAGGATAATTCGTACTAAACTAACTTAAGGCTAAAGAAGATGGTCACAAAAAGCTAACATATGTTTCTTGCGGCAATGCAGTTCAAATAACTCCAGGATCACTACCAAGGGGTCTGCACGTTCTCAATTTATCAAAAAACAAGATCCACACAATCGAAGGACTCAGGGAATTGACACGCCTGCGCATGCTTGACCTAAGTTACAACAGAATATCTCGAATTGGACAAGGTATGTCGCTTCCTTAGACCTTCCACCGAGGATAAACTGTCTTGTTAGGGGACTGACAATATAACCCAGTTTTACATCCTTAAAAGAGCTCCTGAAAGATATGACTTTGGCTTCAAATTGCATCAGGTTTGTCGAATTGTACGCTCATCAAAGAACTCTACTTGGCTGGTAACAAAATAAGCGATATAGAAGGGCTGCACAGACTTCTGAAGCTGACTGTTCTAGACTTGAGCTTCAACAAAATAACAACTACTAAAGCACTTGGTCAGCTTGTAGCAAACTATAACTCTCTGCTGGCTCTAAATCTATTGGGCAATCCAATCCAGAGCAATATAAGTGACGATCAACTGCGGAAGACAGTTTGCAGTTTGCTTCCAAAGCTAGCTTTCTTGAACAAACAGCCAGTTAATGCACAGAAAGCCCGAGAGGTAGGAACAGAAGCAGTTGCAAAAGCAGCATTGGGCAGTAGCAGTCGGGGCACTCATAGAAGAGCAACCAGAAAAGTTGGAACTGGAGTTTCTTCATCTGCAAGCGTGCATAGGAGCAGCGCCAGTGTTGCTCAAAAGAGCAGGCATAGGCTAAGAAGCCGAACTCAACATCAGTCTTCCAAAGCCAAGTGATCTGCTCTAAGCATCATCGCCTACCTAAATCGTTTCATACTCATGGACGGTGCAACCCGAAAAACCATGGTTCATATTCTTGGACAATGCAATTCCAGAAAGCACGGTGTTCAGTGTGTTTCAATTTTGTTTATCTTATTTTTAATTTGTTCTTCCTAAGAGTGGTTTAAGATATTCATGTTAAATTGTGGTGGTTCTTCCTCATTTTCCATTGTGTTATGGAAGTCTGTTTGAAAGCCAAGTACTTGTGGCTTCAGGTGCTTGTCTTTCTATGATTGTTGAATTAACATGTTTTTCCACATTGATTGCACCTTTATAAATATACTTCGCTTCTTGTTCAATTTGCTAATTAGTTGTGTTAATCTTTTTCGGTTTTCATGAGTACAACCATTTTTCATATCATCGAGCCTTAGTTTTTGGTTTTGTTATTGCATTTCAACTACGTTCTAGTTCTATGATGTTGATTTTATTTCTTTGGTTTTTGTTTGATGGTATTGATATACTAACTTTTCACAAGGCGCCGAAACGGTCCTGGGTATCCGGACATATACCCAAGAATCATTTTGACTTAAAAGAGGAGAGACAAACCAAAAAAGTATTGTGCTTTCGGTGGAAGGAAAAAATTCCTTGATCATTCATACGTCAAACTCAAGGCTTTGTAGATATTCTTTTGAGCCACACAAGCATGGTTCTTGTTGTCTTAACGACTTAATGTTACAGCTTCCAACTATAACCACTGACACGTATTAGCTTTGGAGAGTTTAATAATATTCTGACACCAAAGACAACCCACGATTGAATAGGGCCAAGAGCATCACGAAACTCATTAATCATGCTTTATAGATATATCTTTCACACCTTTTTTTAAAAAAATTTAATGATGGTATTCGGGCTAGTTTGTGTGCATGTCAGCATAAAATAACAGGTAACTCTGACCAACAAAGTTAAGAAAGATGAGAAGAAATTTCCTAACGCTTTGTCGTTGCGATAATCTGAACCCCTAGTCTTCAAAGTTTTCACCATTATTGATCACTGCACCTTACTTTTTGGCACACTCTCTATTTTAGGATATTTAGGAAAGGAATAAGAATAGATGTAATATTCTCAAGAAGCCAAGCTGTTCACGGACCTAATTCTGTCTCTTTTTTTGGGCTATCCTTTTCCATTGAAAGATCAACACAAGAATTCAACAATTAACACCCATTCATTTTGACAGATAGCTAAAAGCATAACCTTTCCAAATGCAAATCACCATCTTAAGCAAGCCTGTGTCTGGCTTCACATCAATAATCAGAAGATGTGGTTCATGAAGAGATAACTGATATTCAGTATAATAGCCGAACAACGCACCAGCTGGCCTGGACGCCACTATTATTTTAAACAGAAAAAAGAAATAGAGAGCTGGTCAGGAAAACGATATATTATAGTATTCCCTCCGGTCCACTTTAATTTTTTTTTTCAAATATCAAGAAGGAATTAATTTCTTTTTTCTAAAGTTGCAGTTGGAGTAAAGAGTCTAGGAGTATTTGTTGTATTTCCAATGAACAAAATTAAGGTTGATATGATCAATTTCATTGTTAATTAATACTAAAAGTTGAATTTTTTAATATATGCAAAAGCGGCAAAAACAAATCACTTAAAATGGACCAGAGGGAGTAGTAAATTTGAGGCTTAGCAACCTAATAGACAGCATGAGTCCTGATGATACGTCAAACTCTCAAGGCTTCTTTTGAACCACACAAGTATGATTCTTTATATTTCCAACGTTTTAGTGGACTGAATGTTTCAAATATAAACACTAAACATGTGGCATGTTAGCTAACAAATTTCTGACTAAATGACAATCCATGATTGAATAGTGCCAAGAGAATCAAGAAACTGATAAATCATGCTTTATATAATCTTCCACACCTTCTATTGATTGTGATATTTAGGATAAAAACAGAATATAGGTAATATTCTCAAGTAGCCAAGCCATTCACGGCGCGTATTCTGTCCTTGTTGGCTATACTTTTCCACTGAAAGACCAAAAGGTAACAGACAAATTCAACAGTTGGCAGCTAAATCAAAGCAGAACCTTTCAAAATGCAAACCTTCATCTTTAGCAAGCCTATGCTCGGGCTTCACTGCAATAACAAGGACAGTTTCAGATAACTTGACATAACTTCCATAAAGAAAAGGTGTTAGCCGATCAGAAAGATTTGTATGGAATGCCCTCCTCCTGCATGAGCTTTTCGATCAACTAATCCCCTATTTCAGGGAGGGACATCTGTGTTAGGTAGGCCCAGGGATCACTGGTTAGTCGAATGATCTCTCTGACCTATCAAATAGTAGGCGATTCGTATCTTTCTATGATCCCATAATAAGTAGGAGAATAGGTAGAGCAAGAGCTCTTGAAGTCAACCTGGGCACCCTTCTTTATTCATCCATTTAGGCCGCTATGAACACGTGGATCCAGGAAATCGTTGTAAAAATGAAATTACTACTTAGCTCTGCTGATAATTTAAGAAGAGAAATACAATAATAGATGAACCACCAAAATACAAAGGCAGAGTAGACAACCCAAGTCTGTGGTAGACTATTTTTTTCCTTTTCTGATCGGCAGTCGGGTAGATTGTCACAAAAGGTTAAGCCTAATCAAGAATGATTTTTTGGGTTTAAGATGAGGTAATTTTATTAAAATTAATACCAAGAAAGCACTGGTCAAATAATTTAGGTACTTTGACCATGATGGACGGAAAAATTTGACATAAGATACAATTTGATTCCCGAAATCAGAACCAATACTAGGGTAAATTGGAAGAAAATAGCATACATTATCTAGGAAATCAATCTTTTACTTATCTACAACTTGAGTAAAAAAGAAATACACACTTTACTAATTATACTTAAGTATTCCACAACACTTTTCATAATTTAGAGATATTTTTATTTTTATCCGGATCCCTGCACAAGTATCCGTACTAGGATCCATATCCCAGAATCTTACAGTTTACATTTACAAGTATCCGACATCTAGATCCGCACCCGTGTCAGACACCCGCACCCTTATCCGAGCAACTTAGGTGAAAAGGTGTCACATCTTCTAGCATGCTCTCTGTACACCAGAAGTATAAATTCTGCAAACATTTATTTTTTACAAAAGAAATGTGTTGTTTCTTTCCTTCAAAACATTTCTTATTCCTCTCCAACCAAACAGTCCACATGATGCATAATGGGATAGCCTTCCAAATCTGCTGCAGTCTTCTTCTGTCCTTGCCAGTATTGAAGCAAGGACGATTCTATTCTCTCGTGTATTTCTCATCGAGTTATGTATTTCATACGAGTTCAATGAACATTATATCATAATTTACTCATGTCTTCACAATATATTTTTTAAATGTTCTTCACAAAATATGCATATTATATCAGCTCTGACCATCATCCTATGTTATCCAACTAACCAACTGAAAATAGAGGAAGTAAATGAAGATATCAGAATTGAATTAAATAACAGATAAACAGTCGGAAATTGGACTGAACAAGATTGTAACTTTCATGCGGAAAGAGAGATCTAAAAGAGTATTTACTCAAGGAGTTGTGTTAAACTAAACTAAACTGAGTCATCCAAACCTCTCATATAATAGTAGAATACTGAATATTATTCTGATAGGTAAGTTTTTCACATTGCTAATGCTATAGTGTTCTACACTGTGGAGATTATTGAACATGGACATGATTACAGCTGAAAGACCATAAGCGGCAGGAAAATTGTAAGAAAATGTTCGAAACAACTTTGATACCTCTAATATAATGTTGTTTTGATGTATAATCTGGTGCCTTCTTCTAGCACAAGTTGGTGCTTCTTCAGTATTTTTGGTGCAAATTATGCTCCATCATCACCATAAATTACACAAGAACATAGCTAAAGAAACCTTTCATGTCTCATTGACACGACTGCATCTATAAAGTTTCTCATTGAACAACACCTGAGGATCCTTATTTAGCAAAACCCCATCTTCCCCGTATGCATCCTTTAGAAAAACACACCAATTCATTTCCGTACCAGCCAAGTAAAACGTCCGCGGTTGTTTCAAGAGCATCTGATAAGTATGCTTTGTAAGACAAAACTCATCCTTGAACTCCACAAGATTATGTATATAGGCTCTCTTCTCCAACGTCAAGCTCAAGAACTCATGAATCAATCCAACCCTAAACTTCTCAGCCTCCACAGTCCACAAATCCAACTCGCTTCCATTAGAATAAGGCGAAACCAAAGGCAACGTATACAACAAATTCAACTTCCTCTCATCGCCTTCATCCAAATCCAATGCCTTGCCATGTTTAATCGGAAACTTAAACGCCCTCTTCACCTTATCCTCGTCAACCATATACTAAAATCTTCAGGTATACCAAATAAAAGCCTATTATGATAAATTTTACTCAAAGGAATCCTCTTGTCTTTCGACATCATAACCAATTTCCTAACAACATTAACTCTATCATTTTCCATTTGATTCATTATACAAGATTCTTCTTCCAACAATTGTTCCATAAAATCAGTGAAACCAAACCACATCTTACCATCAGTATGTCGATAAATTTCGAAGATTGAAGGATGGCGTTGGAGGGAACGGACAATCTTACGGCCACGTGGGAACCCCAGCTGCTGGTGAAGTTTTCCAGCATCGTCAAGGCGAAGGACATGATGGGGTTGTTTGGACAGGAATTCTTTGGTTTTAGTGAGGAATCTGAAATGGGTATCGCGTACGAGGATGTTTTCGAAGTAGGAGATGATGTTTGGTTGAGTTTGGACCAGTTTGGTACGTGGGGAGTCCTTTTTCTTGCGTTTCTTTCGGAATTTTTTGGGGATTTTAGTGACGAGGAAAGAGGTGGAAAGTTGTCTGAATTGAGAGAAAGTGGAGTTTGGGGAAGTTGAGGTTTTGGAAATGGAAGAAATGGCGGTGGTGGTAGATTTGGTCCAAAGGAGACGCCAAATTGACATTTGTGTATTCTTTAGTTTGTGATGTTGGAGTGAAGGGTTTAAGGAACGACAGACAAGGGTTTTAGAATTTTGGATTCTATTTGCAGGAAAAACCAGAGAGGGGAAGTGGAAAAGTAAAAATAAAAAAGAAGCAACGACAAAGAGAGTCATTACAAAAAACATTCCGACCTGCCGGATTCGAACCAGCGACCTAAGGATTGCTATGAAAGCACACTACAGTCCTCCGCTCTACCAACTGAGCTAAGGTCGGTTTGGTATCTGACCTTTATATCAGCAAAATGTACATAATATATGTGATTTATCTGTGGGGTGGATAATGAGCCCACCCCTCTATCTTTCTCCACTTAATACCAAACTACAGCAAGGTTCAAACCCGTAACTTACGTTTAACTTACACATCATGCATTACGCTCTTACCACTAAACTAATACCTTGGAGAATGAAGCTCTGACCAACTTTCTCGATCATTGCCCTTCCATGCCATACTTAGTTGCAATAATATTTCTCCACAAAAACTCTTTCTCAATGGTAACCCTCCAAAACCATTGCATCTGCTATATTTTCTCAAGTTTTTATGCCTAGACCTCTTGCTTTTGGTTAGAATAACTCCTTTTGACAAGGCTAAAATATTTTCTCTTTGATTATCTTGAACAAAAAACTCTTATCTTGTCAAGCCCTTTCTCAATTTTGATCATAAATGGGAACAAGAACATGACATATATACATCAGCAAGGGAACCAAGACACGGTTGATCAATACTAATTATCTCCCAAGTAGAGAAACATGTGTTGTGGAATATTTTTATATAAAAAAGTAATTAGATTTGTTTACCTATATTATAGTATAGAACTGAATATTTATTTATAAAATAAATAAATATCCTCGGTATTTATTTATCTACTACGTGTCACACCTTCTTCTTACGAGTTTTAATATATCCCGCGAAGGGCGTTAAAGAGTTTTCCCAATTAAAGGACAGTCGGAACGAGATTTATTATTATTTATTCAGAGTCGCCACTTGAGAGATTAATGGTGTCCCAAGTTACCGGTTGAATCCCGAGCCGGGGAAAATATGACTCTGTTAACAGTCTGCGAACCAGAAATCCAGATAAGGAATTCTGTTAACCCGGGAGAAGGTGTTAGGCATTCTCGGATTGCGAACACGATGTTCACATTTCGACTTTGTTTAGATTTGAATTTGGGTCACATAAATATGCACCCGTATTTAGGAAAGTAATATTATTAATGCTCGCGCTTAAAGCAACCACACGTTCATTATCTTTGGGGAAGACCGTGAAATTTGCTAAACGGTCCTCCCAATTTCTAATATTTTTGTAAGTTATTATTGAGGGCCCCGCAATTATGTATTTTGGTTTGGCGAGGCTCGTCTCATTTATATTATTAAAGGCCAAACATGAAGCAATCTATGTTTTCCCGTTTTAATATCTTAATTAATTATTTTTATCGAAAAATCGAGCTTCAAATAGATTTTCAGAATGATTCAAATAACAGGCCCAAAAGACCAAATGAGAGGAGAGACGAGTCATAGAAGGGATATCGAATACCTATAGCATCAAATAAGCCTCACCCTTTTAGGCCCAAGTCGTGGCCCAGGCTACCTCTACACTCCAACAAATTTAGCCCTGTCAAACGGGCATGCATTTGTTGATGATTAAAATTTAAGCTCAAATGTGAGCCCAGTTCGAGAGTAAGGCAGATAATATAGGCTTAGAGACTTTAACACAAATAATATTCATCTTTATACAACTTGAAACAAATGAAGACACTTCTCACTATTAATTAAACTATCGTGCTTAACTTCAGGCCAATTCTGCTAACGATTAACTTCAATTAGTGATCTACTTACTACTCAATTGACTTATGCGTAGTAAAATGAAAACCTTGATGAAAATTGAATTCAGATTACTAGATTTTACAGATATTCATAAACATGTCATTTTTAATCTATCTAGGTTAGAATACTCATTTAACTATTAATACCGGGATAATACTTATTTCAAATTTAACGTAGATCAGGTTTGATTTAACACTCAAACCTTTTGTTTTTATTATTTTTTATTTCAACAATTGGAATCATTTTGAAACGTAACTAACAAAAAAAAAGTTTTAACAAATTATTTTCAGTTTTCATTCACATGCTATATCAGTTGAAGTCTAGATCTAACAATATATCGCAGTATCCTAAAGTTACAAATATTTCAAAATATGTTAATAAGAATCAAATGCTAATAATAGTCTGAATGTGCAAGCCAATAGTAAACATAATGGATGGAAAAACAAACTTTGACCTGGTCAAGTAGAGAAGAACATGAAATCTTATTCAAACCATGATAGATACTCGCCAAAATTGGGATCGCAAGGCTAATTTTTTGTCCTCTTTCCATCATGCTTGCCATCTTATAAGTTCTCTAACTTATAGGGAAACACAAAAGCACATAGCCAACATGACAAGAAGGCTGCTAGATATGTTTCATCTTTATTGTCAAACCTCACCCTAAGCTTGGAAAATATAGCTTCTTGATCACTTGACCACCTAGTTCTCTCGCGAATAACTCTGTTAGGATTATGTGTCGACTTTAGGCGCGCAAATTTCTTTTCCTTTCACAGTGGGGCATATTTATATATTAAAGCCTTTTTATACTAAAAATTTGTCCACTTGCTTAAGGAGAACTTTTTGTTACTACCTGTACCTTCCTTAAGATGTTGGAAGGCAACAAATAAATACTCGCAAGATCGAGGAATAAATCTCATATATTTTTTGTCTAACCATGTGAGCTCCCTTGTCTCAAGTACCACTTCTTCGTAAGGAAAACCTGCAATGGGCAAACCTCTAAGAATATGTAAGTCCCAAAGATAGATTGATAGCTCCCCAACTGATCTAAGAAGTGTTCGTCTTGGGGTACCAAGGCCCACAAAATGCTTGTAAAATATTCGAGTTTCGATCATCAGTGAAAAGCGTGGCATAAGCAGCCCCATTCCTAATATCCCGGAGTATGATGATACTCACCCTCGATTGAATTATATGATGCTCTAAATTCGTAAGGGTGTTAGCAATATTTATGTGATGATGAATCGGTGCTTGTAGAGATCACATCTTGGACAATGGATTGGAAGTAGACTTGTGCTCCAAAATCCAATTTTCAACATGAAGCGAGTTCCTCAAAGAAGTCCATGAGGCTGCATACCTGCCAGCTTGTGAGGTGTGAATCAAAAATTTGGTTTGTTCTATGACATCTTCAGTTTTAACTATCAGATATCTAAGTTTGGAGGAATGTGATGTATAGTCTCTAAAATTTACTATCTCTTCGAGCTGCAAAGATGAATATGCCATCAACGTCTGAATCAAGAATATTGCGGGTGGTAAAATGGTCTTAATGGATGAAAGCCTCTGGTTTTCTGGCGGGGATGAGTATCTCTCCCTTCACACCGTAAGTGTAATCTCTCCGATATTCAGGTCATCTTGAGAGTAATCTCTCCGATATTCGGGCAGGATGAGTATCCATCTCTTCACCTTGAGAGTAATATCTTTGATATTCGGGTCACCTTGAGAGTAATCTCTTTGATATTCGGCCAAGGATGAGTACCCATCCCTTCACACTTGAAGAGTAAACTCTCCGATATTTGGTCCACTTTGAGAGTAATCTCTCTGATATTTGGGCCGAGATGAGTACTCATCCCTTCACAACCTGAGAGTAATCTCTCTTATATTTTCACACCCTGAGAGTATTCTCTCTGATATTTGGGCCACCTTGAGAGTAATCTCCGATATTCGAGCCGAGATGAGTATTCATCCCTTTACACCTTGAGACTGCCTTCTTCATCAGTGGCGGATCCACTCTGTGTGTTATGGCTGCTTGAGCACCCATTACTTTTAGAGCACAATAGTATGATTTGTATAAAAAAACCTAGTAAATTCATAGAAATACATTAACGGAGCACCAAGTCTAGATAGTAATTTTCAGATTAAAAATAATTTAGCACCCACGATTCGAAAATTCTAGATCCGCCACTATTCTTCATGCATAGGTCATCTCGTTAAAAATGAAAGCATATCCTTCTCATTGACCTACAAAAAAAATACAACAAAGAAAAAAAAGCACACACACAAAAAATTATTTGATGCAAAAGGTCTCATCCAACTCAAGAGAAGTCTCAAACGAGCCTGCACCAATGTCATTTTTCCCTAGAGATAACAACTTTACTTGCTTCTCATAGTTAGTGTCTAATGTTTCCAGATTTGTAACATTAATCTTCATCTTCTTCCCATTTAAGCATTTGTATCTCCTCTAGTATTATTCACTTGGGATTGGGAGCGAAATAAAATATCGTCAGAACCGAGAGGCAAAATAGTGAATCTCATCTTCAAGGTTCCTATCGTCGTTTATCGTCTTATCTAATACGTACGCCATACCTTGGTATAGTAGCTAACTAATTCACACTATATACGCTTATTCTCCGCACGTTGGTGTCAGAGCCAAGGCATTATTTCAAGATTCGCTGCCGAGTTCCGACTTATCAAAAGATTCATCTTGCAGTCAACGCTCAATGCAGACTACGTCGTACTTAGTAATGACGCCCACATCGGTGCTGAAATAATCATAACGTCGTCGCTTCATTAAATATACATTGTATCAAAGACGGAGATTGTTCAGCTAGTTTAATCTATCAGTGTCAAGAATACGATCATCACCCGCTGATGACAAGAATCATATTAAACGCTTAAATTGCGTTTATATTGGATGTCCGCATTATCTCGATAGCGGCGCGCGAAATTTAGATGTCCCTTTCGCATTGATCTGTTATCGAACAGCGATCCGATGGTGACGCGCGGTATAGCATCGTATTAGTTCATCACCGTCAAGGCATCTGCGGTTATATTCATACATGATGTTGTACCGCTATAAACGCGGAAAAGACTGGCGATGTTCTCAAGAAATGTCAAAATAAATCGTACACGAAGAAAGACCGCTTCACTCACTCCATGTCTCCTGACACTATCAACGAACATACCTGGGCCACTGTCAGTCACAAATTGTAAAATACGTGGATACAACTTACGTGACGATGCATACTTTGTCACTTATTCTCCACGAATATCAGCTTCTCCATGTTCTTTCTGTACACATAACAGCAAGTTCGAGAAAATAATGTATATTGCAGCATCGCCAAGGAAAAAATTCAACAAACGGCGACAAAGGAAAGGAAGATCAAAGAAAGATGGTCGCATTTTGCGTCGGCAAGCGGCACAGCATTGCCTGGCCACACAAGCCAAACATAATATCGAAAAAGCCATTAAATACTGACAGGATTTATTCGATTCATTAGTTATAACGAGTCGCTTTCAACGTCGTATTCATATCACGGACTGACGCAGCTGATTGCGATACAATCCAGCCAGACCTCGTTGTTTTAGTATTCGATGGCCCAAACACGATACGTTCCCATCTTCATAATGAATCGATCAATATGATTTATGAACATGATGAACGTGATCGTAACATCTGCATATGCAATGCCTGAAGAAAATCCATGGCGCGCGAAGCCCGAATGTGCGGCCCAACGGTAAAATTGTTTACGGTAAAGAGGTTCCGCAGAATTGCCAGGCACCTTAAAGCGACCAAAAGCACACACATGTACCGCCGCAGCGTGAGTACAGCATCGACAACAGACGGATTGCCCTGTTGATAGCAGGCAGAGAATTCGCTATGGCATGCGCCAGGGATTACGCCGGAGGAGTGTCCTGAATTTAATCGCATCGCTGATCGTCAGCGGGTAAAGCTGCAAATTCGGAGTCTCGCTTAAGGTCAAGTGTCATTGAAATCGTATTGTATGGCTAAATTTATATATCAATCCAATTAAAGGCATCTTTGATTATAAATACGTTTATCCTGAAAATACTATCGCGAAGACATTGCACTAATGATGATTTTCCGGCAGTACGCGCATGCACGGAAGAAAGCAAAGATGAAGAGCCAGAAATTTTCTTCAGATGAGTTAATTATGTATATATCAGCGCGAGATCAAGGTAATTACGAGATAATGAGGCAACATAAAAATGATTATTTTAATATGCTTTGTATATTATCACACATTTCATTCGAGATATTATCATTGAATGGAGTTGGTGACAGATAAACTTGACTTTGCAGTATACGTATTTCAATGTCATTGGCAAGAGATTTAAATGAGTAATGCGATATTTATATATTCACCAATAACGCTACCACTGCCACATTTGACGTAAGTAGTTATTTGTCATTTGAAAATGCATGAGTTTGCCGCATTACGATTTTTTAGTACGCAGCCGCCCAATCCGCATGTTATCACGTGATAGAGTCAAAATTGGGATTATCCAAGGGTAAAGAATTGCTATTTTTATTGATTACTGAGTCAGTGATATCGCCCTATACAAGGAGAATATTCAGGACAAGTTATCTTCGATTTAATTACATAAACAAGTAACAAATCTTAGCATATTAAACAAGATTTGATTTAAGTGTTTAAGTGTTTATTTAAAGGCAAATTGTTTTCTTATTATTAGCAGATAGAACAAACGCAGATTTCACCTCTAAGAGAGTTAGCAGAGATTCCTTTACTAGACCAACGGAATCACAGCAACCAAATTGTGCCAAAAAATGAAAATAAACTCGCCTGTCTTCATGCAGATACTGCCAGGCAAATCAAGAATTGACGACGTTCTACCACGACGTTGTTCAAAGTCTCTACAAGAGTCGAGACACACGACGCATCAGTTCGCTCATCGAATCATACATCGAGATCGCCACCTCCGAAGAAGTTAACAAGTGCAACGGTGATTTGCAGTTAAGGAAGGATTCACCGTTGATGTTCGCTACAGCAAGATTGTAGGCCAAAGATTCAAAGGAGGGAATTGATTATAGCGAGTCATTGTAAAACATTCGAAGAAAGTATAATACTGTATTTGGAATTGACGGATAAAAACTGTATTTTGAGATGAAAATCTCGGAGGAGGAAATTAATATGACTCAGGGCAAGAAGGATTCAAAGCCAGCGGTATATATATATGTTAATTGAAAATTATTGTATGGGGTTGAAATAATCTTCACAAGTGATCTACGTTTGTTGCAGGTACAAGAAATAAACATGCCATACGATCACCATTTCTCTTGTACCTTTGCCGCAGTTGAAAACTTGTCAATCATTGCATCATTGCCTGTAAGATGATTTGTCCACACACAACACGCTGCCAGCACACCATATTTTCTTACCAAAGAACTTTGAAACTCCTTCGCCTCTAGTCATGTAGATTTCAATTTCCATGTGAAATACAGCTTTTTACATCCGTCCGAACTAGTTCCAAATACAATTGTGCTACCAAAGCCAACATAATTCGAATGAAAGAATGTTTTACAACTGGAGAAAATACTTCATTGTAATCAATTCCCTCCTTTTGAGCATATCCTTTGGCTACCAATCTTGCTTTGTAGCGAACATCTACTTGGTTAGGAAATCCTTCCTTCTTTGCAAATACCCATTTGCACCCAATTGCTTTCTTTCCCCTCGGGAGATTGGCCAATCTCCATGTATGATTCTGATGAAGGGAATATATTTCATCATTCATGGCAATCCTTCACTTATCTTCTTCTGGACTTTGGACTGTATCTTTATAAGTGATAGGAACATCATCAGCTGCAATTGCGATTGCACAAGCAACTGTCTCTATGAGACAAACAAGTTTCGTTATTTTCCTTTTTGGCCTGCCGGTTGCTATTGATTCAAGTTGTTGTTGAGATTCCTGAGTTGGAATCTCCTCCACTGGCTCTCCTTCCAGAGGATAATCTTCATTTGTTTCCTCCTTTGTTTCTTGTGTAGGAAAAATAAATGCTTCCTCAAACTCCACCTGCTTAGAAGCACCATCATCTTGTTTGGTATCTTCATTTGTTACCTTGTTTACCATAGTAGATTCATCGAAGGTAACATCCCTGCTGAATATTACTTTCTTTGTTATAGGACACCATAAGCGATATCCTTTGACTCCAGAAGTAATCCCCATAAAAATAGGCTTCTTTGCCCTTGGATCCAATTTTGACTCTATCACATGATAATATGCAGTTGAGCCAAACACGTGCAAAGAGTCGTAATCTACAACAAGCTTTCCATACCATTTTTCAAATGGTGTCTTGCCATCAATAGGCAGCAGATGGTAAGCGATTAATGAAGTGGCATGCATATGTAATTGCCTCAGCCCAAAATTATTTGCCCAAGCCAGCATTGGAAAACATACACCGTACCTTCTCCTGCAAGGTCCGGTTCATGCGTTCTGCCACTCCATTCTATTGTGGTGTATGTCTGACAGTGAAGTGGCGGACGATGCCATCATTTTCACAAACCTTATTAAAATAATCATTTTTGTATTCACCTCCATTGTCTGTGTGAATACACTTGATCCTCCTGCCCGTTTGATTCTCCACCATCGTCTTCCATCTGAGAAAAATTTCTAGTACTTCATCTTTGCTCTTCATTGCATACACCCATACTCTTCGGGAAAAATCATCAACAAAGGTCACAAAATAGTGCTTCCCACCTAATGAAGGTGTTTTGGAAGGACCCCAAACGTCAGAGTGTACATAATCCAAAATGCCTTTAGTATTATGGATTGCTGTACCAAATTTAACCCTTGTCTGTTTCCCATGACACAATGCTCGCAAAACTCCAAATTGCAAGCTTTTACCCCTTTCAACAATCCTTGATCTGATAGAGGTTTCAAGGATTTTCCTCCAGCATGTCCCAAGCGCATGTGCCATAGCCTGGTTGCTTCTGCTCTTTGTTATCACTGGACGTCATTATCGCTGTCCCAATAACTGTACTACCGAGATAACGGTACATGTTATTGTTCTTTTGATTAGCCTTCATTACCACTAGTGCACCGGAACATACTCTCATCACTCCATTTTCTGCAATAATTTTGAACCCTTTTTATTCCAGGGCTTCCACACATATGAGATTTTTCTTCAAACCCGGTACATATCGAATATCTGTTAATGTTCTGATCATTCCATCATGGTTCCTTAATCATATTGATCCAATTCCATATGAGGTAAGAGGGTTGTTATCCATTGTTTGGACGACTCCATATTCTCCTTCTTGAAAGTCCACAAACCAATCCCTTTTGGGACACATATGATAGCTACAAGTCGAGTCCATCAACCATAGTCTGATGACGTTGAAGGCTCCGTTGTAACTAATGAGAAATCCGAATCATCACAATCAGCTACATTTGAATCCATAATGGCCTTTCCATTGTTATGTTTGGCCTTATTATTCAACTTCGGACAGTCTTTCTTCCAGTGCCCCTTTTCTCGACAAAAGGCACATTCATCTTTGCTGGGTTTAGATCTTGACTTAGATCTTCCTTTCCTTGTCCTCGTTTGATTTTGAGGACGACCCCTCACGAACAGTGCTTCTCCTTCTCCGCCCTTCTGTTTTTCTCGCTTTCTTTGTTCATAGCTGTACAAAGCCGAACAAACTTCTCGGAGAGAAACTTCGTCATTTCCATGGAGTAGAGTAGTTTCAAGGTGCTCGTACTCGTCAGGAAGTGACGCCAACAACATCAAGGCCAAGTCACCATCATCATAAGTTGTATCCATATTTTGCAAATTTGTGACCAACTTAGTGAAACTGGTGATATGTTCATTCATCGTGGTACCAGGAACATAGGTGAAGTGAAACGGTCTTTTCTTCATGTACAATTTATTTTGACTGTTTTTCTTCAAAAATTTATCCTCCAATGCTTTCCATAATTTACTTGCAGAAATTTCTTTTGTGTATGGATATTTCTGCTCTCTAGCAAGGCAGGATCGAATGGTACCGCAAGCAACACGGTTGATAATTCTCCAATCTTCTTCTCCAATACCATCTGATCTCTTTTCTTCAATAGCAAGATCTAGCTCTTGTTGAAAAAGGACATCTAGAACCTCGCCTTGCCATATCCCAAAATGTCTGGACCCGTCAAAAATTTCTACTGCAAATTTCGCATTTGACACAATTCTTGTCATAAGCGAAGATGCCAATGATGCGTATTGCTGACACTTGATGTAGATTCTTCTTGTTTATTGTCTCCCATCTTTGACACAAATATTATTTAATAACTGACGACACAAATCAAGATTATTTCCTTTCTGATGTGGAAGATCATACTAAGCTGCAACTACAGAGGCATACCGAGACAGAACCTTGACTCAGTTACCAAGATAAATCTTTTCTGATGTGGAAGATTAGACTACGCTGCAACCACAGAGCATACCGAGATAATACCTTGGCTCTGATACCAATTGTTGCGGAAGCCAAACGTATATAGTGTGAATGAGTTACAACTACTATATCAAAAATTATGGCAGCCACCAAATATTAAATAAGACAATAAAGCAACAATAAAAGGAACACCAGAATTTACGAGGTTCAGCTAATTTTGCCTACTCCTCGGACACAACCAATATTTTATTTCACTCCAAAATACAAGTGAAATAATACTAAAGAGAGAAGATACAAATGCCTTAAGAAGATAAGAAGGAAAATGAGAGGTGTGTTTAAATCCTAAACATTAGGCCTTTTTTTATAGGGGAAAATCCCCCCAACTTAAGTCTCCCACCGATGTGGGACTTTGACATATTCAACAATTGCAACCCATAAAGATCTATATAAAGCCAGAGCATCAATGCGCAGTCTATGCAAGCTATTTGATTATAATTTTATGGACTCGAAAGCATTGACGCGAAGATAATTTTTTGTGTGTGTGCTTTTTTTTCTTTGTTGTATTTTTTTTGTAGGTCAATGAGAAGGATATGCTTTCATTTTTAACGAGATGACCTATGCATGAAGAATAGTGGCGGATCTAGAATTTTCGAATCGTGGGTGCTAAATTATTTTTAATCTGAAAATTACTATCTAGACTTGGTGCTCCGTTAATGTATTTCTATGAATTTACTAGGTTTTTTTATACAAATCATACTATTGTGCTCTAAAAGTAATGGGTGCTCAAGCAGCCATAACACACAGAGTGGATCCGCCACTGATGAAGAAGGCAGTCTCAAGGTGTAAAGGGATGAATACTCATCTCGGCTCGAATATCGGAGATTACTCTCAAGGTGGCCCAAATATCAGAGAGAATACTCTCAGGGTGTGAAAATATAAGAGAGATTACTCTCAGGTTGTGAAGGGATGAGTACTCATCTCGGCCCAAATATCAGAGAGATTACTCTCAAAGTGGACCAAATATCGGAGAGTTTACTCTTCAAGTGTGAAGGGATGGGTACTCATCCTTGGCCGAATATCAAAGAGATTACTCTCAAGGTGACCCGAATATCAAAGATATTACTCTCAAGGTGAAGAGATGGATACTCATCCTGCCCGAATATCGGAGAGATTACTCTCAAGATGACCTGAATATCGGAGAGATTACACTTACGGTGTGAAGGGAGAGATACTCATCCCCGCCAGAAAACCAGAGGCTTTCATCCATTAAGACCATTTTACCACCCGCAATATTCTTGATTCAGACGTTGATGGCATATTCATCTTTGCAGCTCGAAGAGATAGTAAATTTTAGAGACTATACATCACATTCCTCCAAACTTAGATATCTGACAATTGAAACTGAAGATGTCATAGAACAAACCAAATTTTTGATTCACACCTCACAAGCTGGCAGGTATGCAGCCTCATGGACTTCTTTGAGGAACTCGCTTCATGTTGAAAATTGGATTTTGGAGCACAAGTCTACTTCCAATCCATTGTCCAAGATGTGATCTCTACAAGCACCGATTCATCATCACATAAATATTGCTAACACCCTTACGAATTTAGAGCATCATATAATTCAATCGAGGGTGAGTATCATCATACTCCGGGATATTAGGAATGGGGCTGCTTATGCCACGCTTTTCACTGATGATCGAAACTCGAATATTTTACAAGCATTTTGTGGGCCTTGGTACCCCAAGACGAACACTTCTTAGATCAGTTGGGGAGCTATCAATCTATCTTTGGGACTTACATATTCTTAGAGGTTTGCCCATTGCAGGTTTTCCTTACGAAGAAGTGGTACTTGAGACAAGGGAGCTCACATGGTTAGACAAAAAATATATGAGATTTATTCCTCGATCTTGCGAGTATTTATTTGTTGCCTTCCAACATCTTAAGGAAGGTACAGGTAGTAACAAAAAGTTCTCCTTAAGCAAGTGGACAAATTTTTAGTATAAAAAGGCTTTAATATATAAATATGCCCCACTGTGAAAGGAAAAGAAATTTGCGCGCCTAAAGTCGACACATAATCCTAACAGAGTTATTCGCGAGAGAACTAGGTGGTCAAGTGATCAAGAAGCTATATTTTCCAAGCTTAGGGTGAGGTTTGACAATAAAGATGAAACATATCTAGCAGCCTTCTTGTCATGTTGGCTATGTGCTTTTGTGTTTCCCTATAAGTTAGAGAACTTATAAGATGGCAAGCATGATGGAAAGAGGACAAAAAATTAGCCTTGCGATCCCAATTTTGGCGAGTATCTATCATGGTTTGAATAAGATTTCATGTTCTTCTCTACTTGACCAGGTCAAAGTTTGTTTTTCCATCCATTATGTTTACTATTGGCTTGCACATTCAGACTATTATTAGCATTTGATTCTTATTAACATATTTTGAAATATTTGTAACTTTAGGATACTGCGATATATTGTTAGATCTAGACTTCAACTGATATAGCATGTGAATGAGAACTGAAAATAATTTGTTAAAAGTTTTTTTTTTGTTAGTTACGTTTCAAAATGATTCCAATTGTTGAAATAAAAAATAATAAAAACAAAAGGTTTGAGTGTTAAATCAAACCTGATCTACGTTAAATTTGAAATAAGTATTATCCCGGTATTAATAGTTAAATGAGTATTCTAACCTAGATAGATTAAAAATGACATGTTTATGAATATCTGTAAAATCTAGTAATCTGAATTCAATTTTCATCAAGGTTTTCATTTTACTACGCATAAGTCAATTGAGTAGTAAGTAGATCACTAATTGAAGTTAATCGTTAGCAGAATTGGCCTGAAGTTAAGCACGATAGTTTAATTAATAGTGAGAAGTGTCTTCATTTGTTTCAAGTTGTATAAAGATGAATATTATTTGTGTTAAAGTCTCTAAGCCTATATTATCTCACTTACTCTCGAACTGGGCTCACATTTGAGCTTAAATTTTAATCATCAACAAATGCATGCCCGTTTGACAGGGCTAAATTTGTTGGAGTGTAGAGGTAGCCTGGGCCACGACTTGGGCCTAAAAGGGTGAGGCTTATTTGATGCTATAGGTATTCGATATCCCTTCTATGACTCGTCTCTCCTCTCATTTGGTCTTTTGGGCCCGTTATTTGAATCAGTCTGAAAATCTATTTGAAGCTCGATTTTTCGATAAAAAATAATTAATTAAGATATTAAAACAGAAAAATATAGATTGCTTCAGGTTTGGCCTTTAACAATATAAATGAGACGAGCCTCGCCAAACCAAAATACACAATTGCAGGACCCTTAATAATGACTTATAAAAAATATTATAAATTAGGAGGACCGTTTAGCGAATTTCACGATCTTCCACAAAGTTAATAAACAAGTAGTCGCTTTAGGCGCGTATGTTAATAACATTACCTTCTTAAAATGGGTGCACATTTATGTGACCCAAATCCAAATCTCAACAAAGTTGAAATGTATTAAAAGCCACGGGCGTACTAGTACGGTGTGGTTCGAGATGTATTTTCACGATGTTGTAATTCTTGTAAAATAAATGATAAATATAATAAAAGCGGGTTATTAATAGAAAGGCACATAAAAATAGAACATATATTGAAATGAGATAAAATCAAATACAACAGTTGAGCGACCGTGCTAGAACCACGGAATCCGAGAATGCCTAACACCTTCTCCCGGGTTAACAGAATTCCTTATCTGGATTTTTGATTTGTGGACTGTTAACAGAATCATATTTTCCTCGATGCGGGATTCAACCGGTGACTTGGGACACCATTAATTTTCCAAGTGGCGACTCTGAATAAATAATAATAAATCTCGTTCCGACTGTCCTTTAATTGGGAAAACTCTTTAACGCCCTTCGCGGGATATATTAAAACTCGTAAGAAGAAGGTGTGACACGTAGTAGATAAATAAATACCGAGGATATTTATTTATTTTATAAATAAATATTCAGTTCTATACTATAATATAGGTAAACAAATCTAATTACTTTTTTATATAAAAATATTCCACAACACATGTTTCTCTACTTGGGAGATAATTAGTATTGATCAACCGTGTCTTGGTTCCCTTGCTGATGTATATATGTCATGTTCTTGTTCCCATTTATGATCAAAATTGAGAAAGGGCTTGACAAGATAAGAGTTTTTTGTTCAAGATAATCAAAGAGAAAATATTTTAGCCTTGTCAAAAGGAGTTATTCTAACCAAAAGCAAGAGGTCTAGGCATAAAAACTTGAGAAAATATAGCAGATGCAATGGTTTTGGAGGGTTACCATTGAGAAAGAGTTTTTGTGGAGAAATATTATTGCAACTAAGTATGGCATGGAAGGGCAATGATCGAGAAAGTTGGTCAGAGCTTCATTCTCCAAGGTATTAGTTTAGTGGTAAGAGCGTAATGCATGATGTGTAAGTTAAACGTAAGTTACGGGTTTGAACCTTGCTGTAGTTTGGTATTAAGTGGAGAAAGATAGAGGGGTGGGCTCATTATCCACCCCACAGATAAATCACATATATTATGTACATTTTGCTGATATAAAGGTCAGATACCAAACCGACCTTAGCTCAGTTGGTAGAGCGGAGGACTGTAGTGTGCTTTCATAGCAATCCTTAGGTCGCTGGTTCGAATCCGGCAGGTCGGAATGTTTTTTGTAATGACTCTCTTTGTCGTTGCTTCTTTTTTATTTTTACTTTTCCACTTCCCCTCTCTGGTTTTTCCTGCAAATAGAATCCAAAATTCTAAAACCCTTGTCTGTCGTTCCTTAAACCCTTCACTCCAACATCACAAACTAAAGAATACACAAATGTCAATTTGGCGTCTCCTTTGGACCAAATCTACCACCACCGCCATTTCTTCCATTTCCAAAACCTCAACTTCCCCAAACTCCACTTTCTCTCAATTCAGACAACTTTCCACCTCTTTCCTCGTCACTAAAATCCCCAAAAAATTCCGAAAGAAACGCAAGAAAAAGGACTCCCCACGTACCAAACTGGTCCAAACTCAACCAAACATCATCTCCTACTTCGAAAACATCCTCGTACGCGATACCCATTTCAGATTCCTCACTAAAACCAAAGAATTCCTGTCCAAACAACCCCATCATGTCCTTCGCCTTGACGATGCTGGAAAACTTCACCAGCAGCTGGGGTTCCCACGTGGCCGTAAGATTGTCCGTTCCCTCCAACGCCATCCTTCAATCTTCGAAATTTATCGACATACTGATGGTAAGATGTGGTTTGGTTTCACTGATTTTATGGAACAATTGTTGGAAGAAGAATCTTGTATAATGAATCAAATGGAAAATGATAGAGTTAATGTTGTTAGGAAATTGGTTATGATGTCGAAAGACAAGAGGATTCCTTTGAGTAAAATTTATCATAATAGGCTTTTATTTGGTATACCTGAAGATTTTAGGGATAGGATAAGGAAGTACGAGGATTATTTTAAGGTTGTTGTTGAGGAAGATGGGAAAAGGGTAGTTGAGCTTGTGAATTGGGATCCTACATTGGCGGTTAGCGCGTTGGAGAAGGAGTATATGGTTGACGAGGATAAGGTGAAGAGGGCGTTTAAGTTTCCGATTAAACATGGCAAGGCATTGGATTTGGATGAAGGCGATGAGAGGAAGTTGAATTTGTTGTATACGTTGCCTTTGGTTTCGCCTTATTCTAATGGAAGCGAGTTGGATTTGTGGACTGTGGAGGCTGAGAAGTTTAGGGTTGGATTGATTCATGAGTTCTTGAGCTTGACGTTGGAGAAGAGAGCCTATATACATAATCTTGTGGAGTTCAAGGATGAGTTTTGTCTTACAAAGCATACTTATCAGATGCTCTTGAAACAACCGCGGACGTTTTACTTGGCTGGTACGGAAATGAATTGGTGTGTTTTTCTAAAGGATGCATACGGGGAAGATGGGGTTTTGCTAAATAAGGATCCTCAGGTGTTGTTCAATGAGAAACTTTATAGATGCAGTCGTGTCAATGAGACATGAAAGGTTTCTTTAGCTATGTTCTTGTGTAATTTATGGTGATGATGGAGCATAATTTGCACCAAAAATACTGAAGAAGCACCAACTTGTGCTAGAAGAAGGCACCAGATTATACATCAAAACAACATTATATTAGAGGTATCAAAGTTGTTTCGAACATTTTCTTACAATTTTCCTGCCGCTTATGGTCTTTCAGCTGTAATCATGTCCATGTTCAATAATCTCCACAGTGTAGAACACTATAGCATTAGCAATGTGAAAAACTTACCTATCAGAATAATATTCAGTATTCTACTATTATATGAGAGGTTTGGATGACTCAGTTTAGTTTAGTTTAACACAACTCCTTGAGTAAATACTCTTTTAGATCTCTCTTTCCGCATGAAAGTTACAATCTTGTTCAGTCCAATTTCCGACTGTTTATCTGTTATTTAATTCAATTCTGATATCTTCATTTACTTCCTCTATTTTCAGTTGGTTAGTTGGATAACATAGGATGATGGTCAGAGCTGATATAATATGCATATTTTGTGAAGAACATTTAAAAAATATATTGTGAAGACATGAGTAAATTATGATATAATGTTCATTGAACTCGTATGAAATACATAACTCGATGAGAAATACACGAGAGAATAGAATCGTCCTTGCTTCAATACTGGCAAGGACAGAAGAAGACTGCAGCAGATTTGGAAGGCTATCCCATTATGCATCATGTGGACTGTTTGGTTGGAGAGGAATAAGAAATGTTTTGAAGGAAAGAAACAACACATTTCTTTTGTAAAAAATAAATGTTTGCAGAATTTATACTTCTGGTGTACAGAGAGCATGCTAGAAGATGTGACACCTTTTCACCTAAGTTGCTCGGATAAGGGTGCGGGTGTCTGACACGGGTGCGGATCTAGATGTCGGATACTTGTAAATGTAAACTGTAAGATTCTGGGATATGGATCCTAGTACGGATACTTGTGCAGGGATCCGGATAAAAATAAAAATATCTCTAAATTATGAAAAGTGTTGTGGAATACTTAAGTATAATTAGTAAAGTGTGTATTTCTTTTTTACTCAAGTTGTAGATAAGTAAAAGATTGATTTCCTAGATAATGTATGCTATTTTCTTCCAATTTACCCTAGTATTGGTTCTGATTTCGGGAATCAAATTGTATCTTATGTCAAATTTTTCCGTCCATCATGGTCAAAGTACCTAAATTATTTGACCAGTGCTTTCTTGGTATTAATTTTAATAAAATTACCTCATCTTAAACCCAAAAAATCATTCTTGATTAGGCTTAACCTTTTGTGACAATCTACCCGACTGCCGATCAGAAAAGGAAAAAAAATAGTCTACCACAGACTTGGGTTGTCTACTCTGCCTTTGTATTTTGGTGGTTCATCTATTATTGTATTTCTCTTCTTAAATTATCAGCAGAGCTAAGTAGTAATTTCATTTTTACAACGATTTCCTGGATCCACGTGTTCATAGCGGCCTAAATGGATGAATAAAGAAGGGTGCCCAGGTAGACTTCAAGAGCTCTTGCTCTACCTATTCTCCTACTTATTATGGGATCATAGAAAGATACTAATCGCCTACTATTTGATAGGTCAGAGAGATCATTCGACTAACCAGTGATCCCTGGGCCTACCTAACACAGATGTCCCTCCCTGAAATAGGGGATTAGTTGATCGAAAAGCTCATGCAGGAGGAGGGCATTCCATACAAATCTTTCTGATCGGCTAACACCTTTTCTTTATGGAAGTTATGTCAAGTTATCTGAAACTGTCCTTGTTATTGCAGTGAAGCCCGAGCATAGGCTTGCTAAAGATGAAGGTTTGCATTTTGAAAGGTTCTGCTTTGATTTAGCTGCCAACTGTTGAATTTGTCTGTTACCTTTTGGTCTTTCAGTGGAAAAGTATAGCCAACAAGGACAGAATACGCGCCGTGAATGGCTTGGCTACTTGAGAATATTACCTATATTCTGTTTTTATCCTAAATATCACAATCAATAGAAGGTGTGGAAGATTATATAAAGCATGATTTATCAGTTTCTTGATTCTCTTGGCACTATTCAATCATGGATTGTCATTTAGTCAGAAATTTGTTAGCTAACATGCCACATGTTTAGTGTTTATATTTGAAACATTCAGTCCACTAAAACGTTGGAAATATAAAGAATCATACTTGTGTGGTTCAAAAGAAGCCTTGAGAGTTTGACGTATCATCAGGACTCATGCTGTCTATTAGGTTGCTAAGCCTCAAATTTACTACTCCCTCTGGTCCATTTTAAGTGATTTGTTTTTGCCGCTTTTGCATATATTAAAAAATTCAACTTTTAGTATTAATTAACAATGAAATTGATCATATCAACCTTAATTTTGTTCATTGGAAATACAACAAATACTCCTAGACTCTTTACTCCAACTGCAACTTTAGAAAAAAGAAATTAATTCCTTCTTGATATTTGAAAAAAAAAATTAAAGTGGACCGGAGGGAATACTATAATATATCGTTTTCCTGACCAGCTCTCTATTTCTTTTTTCTGTTTAAAATAATAGTGGCGTCCAGGCCAGCTGGTGCGTTGTTCGGCTATTATACTGAATATCAGTTATCTCTTCATGAACCACATCTTCTGATTATTGATGTGAAGCCAGACACAGGCTTGCTTAAGATGGTGATTTGCATTTGGAAAGGTTATGCTTTTAGCTATCTGTCAAAATGAATGGGTGTTAATTGTTGAATTCTTGTGTTGATCTTTCAATGGAAAAGGATAGCCCAAAAAAAGAGACAGAATTAGGTCCGTGAACAGCTTGGCTTCTTGAGAATATTACATCTATTCTTATTCCTTTCCTAAATATCCTAAAATAGAGAGTGTGGAATCCAAAAAGTAAGGTGCAGTGATCAATAATGGTGAAAACTTTGAAGACTAGGGGTTCAGATTATCGCAACGACAAAGCGTTAGGAAATTTCTTCTCATCTTTCTTAACTTTGTTGGTCAGAGTTACCTGTTATTTTATGCTGACATGAGATAATATGTACCCGATAAGACATGCACACAAACTAGCCCGAATACCATCATTAAATTTTTTTAAAAAAAGGTGTGAAAGATATATCTATAAAGCATGATTAATGAGTTTCGTGATGCTCTTGGCCCTATTCAATCGTGGGTTGTCTTTGGTGTCAGAATATTATTAAACTCTCCAAAGCTAATACGTGTCAGTGGTTATAGTTGGAAGCTGTAACATTAAGTCGTTAAGACAACAAGAACCATGCTTGTGTGGCTCAAAAGAATATCTACAAAGCCTTGAGTTTGACGTATGAATGATCAAGGAATTTTTTCCTTCCACCGAAAGCACAATACTTTTTTGGTTTGTCTCTCCTCTTTAAGTCAAAATGATTCTTGGGTATACGTCCGGATCGGGTTTTGAATGACCCGGGACCGTTTCGGCGCCTTGTGAAAAGTTAGTATATCAATACCATCAAACAAAAACCAAAGAAATAAAATCAACATCATAGAACTAGAACGTAGTTGAAATGCAATAACAAAACCAAAAACTAAGGCTCGATGATATGAAAAATGGTTGTACTCATGAAAACCGAAAAAGATTAACACAACTAATTAGCAAATTGAACAAGAAGCGAAGTATATTTATAAAGGTGCAATCAATGTGGAAAAACATGTTAATTCAACAATCATAGAAAGACAAGCACCTGAAGCCACAAGTACTTGGCTTTCAAACAGACTTCCATAACACAATGGAAAATGAGGAAGAACCACCACAATTTAACATGAATATCTTAAACCACTCTTAGGAAGAACAAATTAAAAATAAGATAAACAAAATTGAAACACACTGAACACCGTGCTTTCTGGAATTGCATTGTCCAAGAATATGAACCATGGTTTTTCGGGTTGCACCGTCCATGAGTATGAAACGATTTAGGTAGGCGATGATGCTTAGAGCAGATCACTTGGCTTTGGAAGACTGATGTTGAGTTCGGCTTCTTAGCCTATGCCTGCTCTTTTGAGCAACACTGACGCTGCTCCTATGCACGCTTGCAGATGAAGAAACTCCAGTTCCAACTTTTCTGGTTGCTCTTCTATGAGTGCCCCGACTGCTACTGCCCAATGCTGCTTTTGCAACTGCTTCTGTTCCTACCTCTCGGGCTTTCTGTGCATTAATTGGCTGTTTGTTCAAGAAAGCTAGCTTTGGAAGCAAACTGCAAACTGTCTTCCGCAGTTGATCGTCACTTATATTGCTCTGGATTGGATTGCCCAATAGATTTAGAGCCAGCAGAGAGTTATAGTTTGCTACAAGCTGACCAAGTGCTTTAGTAGTTGTTATTTTGTTGAAGCTCAAGTCTAGAACAGTCAGCTTCAGAAGTCTGTGCAGCCCTTCTATATCGCTTATTTTGTTACCAGCCAAGTAGAGTTCTTTGATGAGCGTACAATTCGACAAACCTGATGCAATTTGAAGCCAAAGTCATATCTTTCAGGAGCTCTTTTAAGGATGTAAAACTGGGTTATATTGTCAGTCCCCTAACAAGACAGTTTATCCTCGGTGGAAGGTCTAAGGAAGCGACATACCTTGTCCAATTCGAGAGATTCTGTTGTAACTTAGGTCAAGCATGCGCAGGCGTGTCAATTCCCTGAGTCCTTCGATTGTGTGGATCTTGTTTTTTGATAAATTGAGAACGTGCAGACCCCTTGGTAGTGATCCTGGAGTTATTTGAACTGCATTGCCGCAAGAAACATATATTATGTTAGCTTTTTGTGACCATCTTCTTTAGCCTTAAGTTAGTTTAGTACGAATTATCCTTTGATTACATACCTATGAAGTTGCCTGATAAATTGACAGATCGAAGGCTAGATAAGTGTGACATTGCAGGGATAACTTTCAGACCAGCACCGGCAATGTGAGCAACCGTTGAGGACAGGTTTAGAGACCGGATGACAGTATTAGCATGTGCAACCTCTTCTGGGACATTTGTATTTGGATGTGAGTTGATGAGAGATGAGTTTCTTGCTGGTGATTTATCAGCATCGAGAGAAGGTGGGAGATCCATGTCGTCTTCAACATGATCATGTTCATCAATTAAGCACGGTGGATGAACAGGAAGCTCGTTCACCCATTCACTAATTCTCATAAATCTAGAGGATTCTTCAGGGAAAGCAACCCACTGATTCTGCGGCCAAAAACCACTTGCTCCTTGGAAGTCAACTAAGACATCCTTGCCCTTGTCGTAGCGACCTTTGTTCAAGGATTCTGCAGTGAATGAACCAGGAGACCCCAAGTTGCTCAATTCCATGCCTTTCCCTAGTTCTAGTGTATCCGAGGAGTACCCGCCCTGTTGGTTCAGAGCCACCTTAGCAAGGATTGGGTGTTGTTTGATACCACCTGTTCCTTGTACATTCCTATGGCTCCATAGAAATAATTTCCACCACAAATTTCGACTTCTGGACGGTAGGAGTTGGCTTGAAGAATGCTTCTTCAACATAACTTTGTCAGCACTGCGATGCGTCAACACGGAAGCTGGACTTCCTAATGTCATCTTCTCAGCTAATCTCTGCATCTCATCAAAAGATTGGGATTTGGAGAGTGATAGCTGGTCACTCATTTTAGTGAACATATCCCTAATTGCTAAATCGGAGCAGGAGCGCTGAAGCCTTGGAGAAGCCCAAGATTCTACTTTACCAAACCCCGGGTCACTAATGTGTCCACTTTTCATCATCTCCACACCCTCTTCATCTTTCTCGGATTTCTTATGATCTCGGTCATTCGTTTCACATTCGAATGAGCAATTAAGATTAATCTCTTTGCTGAATGATTGATCATACCCGTCATTTGAGTTATGAACGCGTGCTTGAAGATCAAAATCAGAGTTGTCCCTCTTCATCGACAAGCTCTCATCATGCTCATCTTCTCCTTCATACGCTACCTCTTCAGTATCTCCCTTAACAGGACTTTCATGATTCATTACTTTGACATTGCTCCTAGAATTCCCAAAAGGTAAAGGAACAACAAAAGAAGATGATTTCGAGTCATCAGTTTTAGCAGTAGATTTCACAGGACTTTCAACTGTTGAAGTCACATCAGTAGTTTTTGGAACTCTCTTATCTCCCTAAAATAAACAAAACATAACAATGAGAAAATATGTTAACTTTAACAATGCATACTGAAAGAAAAGGAAAGAATTGGTACCAACCTTATCTTTCTTGTTTCTCCTTACTGGACCACAGAAGCAGTTGTAAATTGCCATTTATTTCGGTGTTACAATCCAAATTCTTTGTTCCAAAAAAAAAAAGTATTGATCTTTGAAAGTTTTCAATAATTAAAAAGATGGAATGTTGAAAAAGGTGAGAGCTGAGAGTATGAAAGGCAAATTAGCCATAATCAATAGGCAAACACCAAAGCCATGAAAGAGACCAATTTGGAGAAGAAGAAAGATAATTAAGAAGAGAAACTCCAACAAGTATTCTTCTTCTAGCCTCAACCCTATCCCATTCAAAAGGGAGAGAGGACTTCACTGAAGTATATGCCAGAGTGTTAACTTCTGTTGCTTCTATCCAGAAGCTTCACCAAAATAATTTCCCTGCTAATACATTAACAATCAAAAAACACCCATTAAAATTCCAGAACCTGATTCAAACAAATAAAGTAAAACTCATAACCTTTATAACTACTACTCCTACAGTTTTAGTATTCTGAACAAACAATAAAAAGGGTTTCTACCACCTAGGAAATCTTGAAAAAAGAAATAAAAAAGTAAAAATTGGAATCTTGAGGAATTAAATTCATAGGTAGTATCAATTAAATTTGTACCTGTCAAAGAAATAGTATGCCAGGTTGTGACTTTGAGGAAACAAAATTTGCTGATAAATCCGAGGATCAAGAATGGGTGTCAAAAAATAATTAGTTTTTTTCAAAACTGAGAGTCAAGAAGAGGAAATTGGGGTATTTTGTGGAGAGTGAAGAAAAAGGGAAGAAGAGACTAGAAATAGGTAGGAGAGAGAAAGTGGAAGAGACAGATACGCGCAAATTACACGGTCACCTGCGGCCATACAACATGCTGCTGTTGCTACTTACTTTTTAAGTATTTTTGGGGCCCTTTTTCTTTGCTCACATACAACAAATCTTTTTATATTTATTATGTATTCCTTAAAGATTACATCTAATTATTTAAATTATATAAATTAATTTAATATAAAGGCACTAATATTAAAATATTAAATATTAACGATTAAAATATTCTTAAAATATGGATTGAGTTTTATATCTTTTGAAAACTTTAAATAAGTTTATATCGGATAAAATTTTAATTACATGTGAATTTTAATACTCTCTCCGGTCCAAAATAAATAATTTTTCGTATGTTTTTACATAGATTAAGAAATTCACCTTTTAGCATTAATTAGCAATGAAATTGACCATGTTAACCTTTACTATCTCACATAAACACGCATAACATATATTCCAACACTATTTACTCCAACGATAATGTAGAAAAAAATAATTAATTTATTTTTGAAATCTAAAAAAATCATTTATTTTGGATCACAAAAAAAAAGCTAAAAAATCACTTATTTTGGAGAAGATAGAGTAATATAATTACACTAGAACTCTAAGTTCAGCAAAAACTATGATTTCGAACAGTAACCTTTAGCCAACTTCAAATCTATTTTTAGGATTTTGACTCTTTATTAATTTTACCCCATAAGAAGTACGTACCCTTCAAAATACTCAATAAATGGCGAATTAGCTAAAAACAAGATAATTCAATAGCGAACATCCTCGTAGATTTACTACTTTCTGACGTTACTATTTGCCTACTGTGTGAAGAATTATATACATACTAAAATATCTAAATAGATCCCAATTAGTCGAACTGTTACAAATAAAGCATTTAATATTTAGGCTAAAAGATCCCAATCAGTTAGTTGACTTTATTTATGTTTTTTTTTTTTTGTAATAAACTTAATAATACGTAAGTTTTCAAATAAAATTTTGCAGAATAATTTAAATATCCAAGAGTTAATGTGTTCTTGCTAAAACTAAAAATGAAGTATAAATTGTGAAATTGAAGTAATGGTATTATAAAATTTGTATGATTTTTAATATATTGGCTGACATGACTGAGGCTTATATGGGTTATAGTTTCTCTATTTATTGTGTTAGCTAGGTAGGTTCAACAATTCTTATTTTCAAGAACTTATATATTTTCTACAATTTTTATTTATCACTCAAACATAATTTCTAATTTAATACTTATGTAATATTTTAATAGTTATATTCATCGATACGATGTTCACGCGCAATCGTTCGTCATTTTACCCTTTAGAATTAACTTTCATATTGGACAAAATAGTAATTAAAGTTATTTTTCTAAATTTAAAAATAGTATTTCCTTAACATTTAAAATAATTACTGGAGCAATATTTTTCTAACATTTAGGATTTTGATCTAAGAAATCATGTTATTTAATAGGACACTTCATATAAACTATTTAGATTTAAGGTATTGAATTCAAGAATGCACGAATATATTTTTTTAATATTAGGTTTAAGACTATTTTATTTTTGTTAAAAGTTTGGGTTTAGTATTCCTTATTTTCTTATTCTTTTTAATATACTTTTAGGAGTACTTTTTAAGGTTTACGAATCTTTCTTTTATATAATAAAATATGTTGAATTTTTTTTCTTATATTTAAATGTTAATATCAACTAATTTTTTGTTATTGAATCATACTTGGGAGTAAAAACACATATCTAGCAATCACGGACTTAATAATCTCAATCAATTCCAATTATTTTAAAATTTAAGTATCAAGCTTAACTAAAAAAATATTTTAAAGTTTAAGAATATAAAAGAAAGAGAAGTGGTAGTAAGATTCAATAACACTAATGGTTGTACTAACATAAAAGTTCAATAGTGATATATCATAGTGATTTTTTTATTACGATGAACATAAAATTCTTATTGGATAAAAATAACAATTATAATTAATATTTAAAATTTGGGATAATTTAATATTAAAATTTGAATCAACAAAATATTATTCTCTTTAACGTTAAAAATAAATAATTAAGTCTTAATTAACCAAACAATCTTTGCTTTAACTAATTTACAAAAATACAAATTATTTTTTTCCAAATTCATCATATAAAATAGTATTAAGAGTCAAATCTATCTATATAGAAAAACACAAGCAAAACAATGTGGGCTTGACAAATGGAACAACCATTTGTTGACACGTGTACAATTTTAAGACAAGATTCCAATAAAGTTGGAAGTTTTTTTTAAATATACAAATCAGCTTTTAATTGGAAAAAATAAATGTGTTCTGTTTTTTTTTACACGTATAAGTTTAAAACCAAAAGAAAACCAATTAGAAAGCAGTTTCAAAAGCACTATTTTACAGTTTTATGCATTTTCTCTTCTTTGATTCGTGGGTTAGTGGAGCAGTTTCAAAAGCACGCTTTTACAGTTTGTTGCATTTTGTCTTCTTTAATTCGTGGGTTAGTGGGTTATAATTAAATCGGATATCTAAATCCCTACAAATCACCAGAAATGTCCCACGAAGCTGTTGAAAACTGAAAACTAAAGTTTTAATTTCACTGTCTATCAAAGTTCTTTTCACCCTGGCCTTCATATCTTTGTCTGACAGTGGTTGAAGCAGTCCCTGTTCAAAACCAAGCAGCTGCACAAAAACTACTGCAGAAAATGAGTCAGCCTCCTCGTGGTGGTCATTGTTTAAGAGAGCAAAGATTCAGGGAAAGGGGAAGAGAGGACGAGACAGAGGTCCTTACCCTAGATGAATGGGAAAGGAGAAAAACTGGTGCTAATCTTTCTGCAACGCGTGATTTTCCTGATGTAAGCCAAGATGAAGAACTTGCAAGGCAGCTGCAACGGCAATTGGATTTGGAAGATATTCACGTAAGAATATAGCTTTGTCAATATTCAAAAAACAGTGGCATCTAACCCATATTTTCATAATGTGGTCTCTATATGCCCCCTTAAAAAAGGAAGATAAAGCCTCGGTCGAGAATTGTCAATAATCCACTTACTAGAATAGGTTATAGCTTATAATTATTTAGTGATAACCAAATTTTTAATTTCTGTGAATATGACTGTTTTGAGGTGTACCTGTCACGACCCGGATTTCCCACGATCGAGGTCATGATGGCGCCTACTAAATGGAAGCTAGGCAAGCCAAATATTAATTACATCTCCATTAATTACCAATTTCTTATTTAAAACATATACATTACAGTGGAATAATCAAAATTAGCGGAAGACTTAGTCAAATATGATAAAGAAAACCCAACCATGATACACTACCCAAGACTGGTGTCACAATACTCACGAACTTCTAAGAATAATACACATAATTGTCTGAAAGAAAATACAAGTTGTTTATCTCGATTATATGAGATAATAGAATGAAAAACATAGATAGAAGAGACAACGGGTCCTGCGGACGCCTGCAAGGCTACCTCGTAGTCTCAGTAGTCGAAAAATCCACAAGTCGCTACTGTCGTTGCTGTTGTCCGTAACCTGTATCTGCGCAAAAAGAGCGCAGAGTGTAGTATCAGCACAACCGACCCCATGTGCTAGTAAGTGCCTGGCCTATCCCAGCGAACTAGTGACAAGGCTAAGGCCAGTCACCCACCTAAACCTGTACAGTTGCAATATAGATATATATATACAATACATTTATAAGGAAATACTCTGCTCTGAACAGTCAATAACTCACGATATCTAGAATAATCTAATCAACATAATAAATCTTACTTTCATGTCTCAATTCCTCTCTCATTTCATATCTCGTGGTAGGCGTACCCGCTCCCAACTATCACAGTAATTATATCTTGTGGTAGGCGTACCACCCGCTCCCAAATATCATAGTAATTATATCTTGTGATAGGCGTACCACCCGCTCCCAAATATATCAATAATTATATCTTGTGGTAGGCGTACCACCCGCTCCCAAATATATCAATAGGCTACCGGCAACTATGGCCAATGCCAAGATTTAAGTCACTTTGTGGTCGGCGTACCACACGATCCCAATTCATAAATATATATAAGTGGTCGGCGCGCCACACGATCCCAATTCATAAAATATATATATTACCGGCATTTAGCCAATAATCTCTATATCAACAATATTTATAATTACCGATTTTAAACCAATAATTTATAATAATTTCAACAATTTACCTTCAATACCGGTATAACACCAATAACTCTTATTCAACAATCTATTCATAACTAAATTCATATTCCTACAAACTAGGATAGAACAAACACTTACCTCGAAAATTCACGAACGATTCAATCCGTAGCAATGCCTTTTCCTTTCGAATTTGACTCCAATCCAACCGTATCTATACACAATTGATTTCATATCATCAATTCTACTTAACAAACTAGTTCATATTGTTAAATATGATTTTTACAACATTCTGCCCCGAATAGTAAAAATCGACCCCGGAGCCCACATAATCGAAACTCAAGTTTCGAACCAAAATAAGTTCACCCAATCTTCCATGAGTTCAAATATACAATTTGTTCTTAAGTTTGACACCAAAACGAGGTCTAGATCGCAAATCCTTTGAAAACCCTAACTATACCCATTTCTCTAATTTTTCTACCAATTTACACATATTTAGGCCTAGGAATTCAAATAATATTGATGGGAAACAAACAAAACGAGTCAAGAATCACTTACCCAAGAAGTATGAAGAAGGATTGCTCAAAAATCGCCCAAGAAGCTGTGGAGAAGAGAGAGGTTTGTGAAAATGAGATAAAATCCCATAAGTGTTCTGTTTTGAGCTGAAGAATTCACTGGGCGAAATTACCCTACGCGATCGCGTGAATTGGGCTGCGATCGCGTAGAGGAAAGACTGGCCTCTTATGCGATCACGTGCAAATGGTTGCGATCGCGTAGAGAAAGGACTGGAAGCTACGCGATCGCGTGAGGGATGCTGCGATCGCGTAGAGGAAATTCACCGGACAACCTATTTGGCCTATGCGATCGCGTGAACCTGACTGCGATCGCATGGGGGAAGAACTGGAAGCTACGCGATCGCGTGAGGGATGCTGCGATCGCGTAGAAGAACTGGCCAATGCTGTGCAATCGCGTGGATGAGGCCGCGATCGCGTAGAACAAAATCCCTCTGCAGAAACAGCAGAATTTCTGCTATATTTTCAAATCCAAAAACACCCCGAACCACCTCCGAAACACTCCCGAGCCCTCGGGGCTCCAAACCAAATATGCACACTAACTTAAAAACATCATACGAACTTGCCCGCGCGATCAAATAGCTAAAATAACATCAAAATCCATGAATTGAGCCTTAAAACTCAAGAATCCTTTCAAATTTTCATAACTTTCAAAATTTCCAATTTAAGGCCGAAACACGTCAAACGACGTCCGTTTTCAACCAAACTTTCCAGGAAGCGCTTAACCAATATATATGACCTGTACCGGGCGTCGGAACCAAAATACGAGCCCGATAACAGTACTTTTTAATAAAAATTCAGTTTCATTTTCCTTAAACATTTTCAGAAAACAATTTAACAGAAAAATTCTTTTACCGGGGTTCTAGACCTCGGATTTCAATTCCGGGCATACGCCCAAGTTCCATATTTTTCTACGGATTTTCTGAAGTAGTCAAATCTCGGATCCGGGTCCGTTTACCAAAAATGTTGACCAAAGTCAACCATATCAATATTAATGTCAAAATTCTTCAACTTTTTCACATATTTCACATATTTCAACATAAATATTTTCCAGCTTTGTGCCCGGACTCTGCACGCAAATCGAGGCAACTATAATTGAGGTTTTCAAGACCTCAAAAGCTCGGAATGATTAATAAAACAAGTGATGACCCTTTGGGTCGTCACAATCTCCACCTCTAAAACAACCGTTCGTCCTCGAACGGACAAAAGAAAGAAGTACCGAGTCAGGAAACAAGTGTGGGTAACGGCTCCGCATATCAGACTCGGACTCCCAGGTCGATGCCTCAGGAGGCTGACCTCTCCACCGAACACGCACAGAAGGATAACTCTTCGACCTCAACTGTCGAACCTGCCGGTCTAGAATGGCTACCGGCTCCTCCTCGTAAGATAGATCATTGTCCAATTGGACAGTACTGAAGTCTAAAACATGTGTGGGATCGCCGTGGTATCTCCGAAGCATAGATACATGAAAAACAGGATGCACGACTGATAAGCTAGGCGGCAAAGCTAATCTGTAAGCCACCCCTCCCACTCTGTCTAGAATCTCAAATGGACCAATATACCTAGGGCCGAGCTTGCCCTTCTTCCCGAACCTCATCACACCCTTCATAGGCGACACTCGGAGCAATACTCGTTCGCCAACCATGAAATCTACATCTCGAACCTTACGATCCGCATAAGTCTTCTGCATGGACTGAGCTGAATGCAATCTCTCCTGAATAGTCTTGACCTTATCCAAGGCCTCCTGAACTAAGTCTGTACCTAACAACCGAGCCTCTCCCGATTCAAACCATCCAACTAGTGATCGACATCGCCTACCATACAACGCCTCATACGGAGCCATCTGGATGCTAGATTGGTAACTGTTATTGTAGGCGAACTCTGCTAATGGCAGAAACTGGTCCCACGAGCCTCCAAAATCAATAACACAGGCTCGAAGCATGTCCTCTAGAATCTGAATAGTCCTCTCGGACTGGCCATCCGTCCGAGGATGAAATGCTGTACTCAACTGAACCTGGGTGCCTAACTCCTGCTGGACCGCTCTCCAGAACCACGAGGTAAACTGCGTACCCCGATCAGAGATAATAGATACTGGCACTCCATGGAGACGAACAATCTCCCTAATGTAAACCTCCGCTAACCTCTCCGATGAGTAGGAGACGGATACTGGAATAAAGTGTGCTGACTTGGTCAGCCTATCAACAATGACCCAAATAGCATCAAATTTCCTTCTAGTCAAAGGAAGTCCAGTAACGAAATCCATAGTGATCCGCTCCCATTTCCACTCGGGAATTTCAATCCTTTGGAATACACCACCAGGTCTCTGGTGCTCATATTTCACCTGCTGACAATTTAGACACCGAGCGACATACGCAACGATATCTTTCTTCATTCTGCGCCACCAATAGTGCTGCCGTAAGTCCTGGTACATCTTCGCGGCGCCCGGGTGAATAGAATACCGCAAACTGTGGGCCTCTGCTAAGATTAACTCTCGAATCCCTTCGACATTGGGCACACAAACTCGACCCTGCAATTTCAATACCCCATCATCATCTAGATTTACCTGTGTGGAACCTCCCCGCTGCATTGTATCTCTCAACTCACGCAAATGAGGATCATCAAATTGCCTCTCACGGATACGCTCAAATAAGGAAGAACGAGCGACCGTGCAGCTAACACCCTGCTAGGCTCAGAAATGTCTAATCTCACGAACCGGTTGGCCAATGCCTGGACATCTATAGCTAATGGTCTCTGACTCCGGAATATATGCAAGACTACCCATGCTGGCAGACTTTCTACTCAATGCATCGGCCACCACATTGGCCTTACCTGGGTGATATAAAATAGTAACATCATAGTCTTTTAGCAATTCTAGCCACCTTCTCTGTCTCATATTCAACTCTTTCTGCTTAAACAAATACTGAAGACTCTTATGATCGGTGTATACTTCACATGCTACACCATACAAATAATGCCTCCAGATCTTGAGAAGTACTCCCAGAAAATTCAAAAATAAAAATAGTTTCGTGTTGGGTATGATTTTTGTGATTTTGTGTTATTTTATCTTTTGTGTGCACGTTTATTTATTTAAATTAAAAATACAAAAAATATATATGCTAAGTTTTGCATTTTTAGTGTTTGATATCGAAGTCGTGTGATTTACATTTTTTAGGTGATATGTAATTGTGTACGTTAATTGTAGTAAAAAATAGCGGTGTTATAGGTTAGTATATATTCATATGTGTGTATATATATATATATATGTATATATATACATATATATATATGTATATATACACATATACATACAATACATCATAAAGAGCAGGATTGGGCCGTGTCTTAGTCTAAACAAACAGGCCCAAATGAATCACCTCAATACCCAACCCAAATACCCGTCCAGCCTGTGTAACGCTCGATCTGGACCGTTGGATTTTATAATCCAACGGCCCAGATTAATCCTTTAATTCCAATACATTCAGCCTATGACTCAACCAAACGACACCGTTTGGTTTAAGTGAAGAGATCCTGATCGTTGATCAAGTTTGATCCAACGATCAGGATTTAACTACTCAAAACATATATAAACTCATTTCCATACCCCGCCCCCCCCAAGCCAGACCCCCCCTCTCCCTTCATCTCCCTCAGAAGCTCTCAAAGCCCGGTGTAACGCCGCCCTCTTCCGCCGTACGCCGCCTGCCGGAAATCGCCTCACGGCGGTTCCGGTAGGCCAATCACCACCAAACCAATGCCAAAACCTTCCCCTCACCTCCCCCATCATGAACCCAGCCTCCACTAACCTCGAATCATGCCGGAGCTCCTCGAATCTTCATTTGAAGATTCGAGTCAAACTCGAACCAATGCCAAATCACCCCAAATTCACACCACGGTCTCCTCACACCTCCCCCACACTCCCATTGACATTGGTTTGCTTCGAATCTAACCAAAAATGCAAAAGCCCCAAATCCGAGCCCAAGAACCCTAATTTTGAAGAAACCCAATTCGAGCCGGTTTAGCCACAATTGAAGTCCAAGGGACTTTAGTCTAGGTGTTCTCAATCGAGAACATCTCGATTAAAGCCCGTTTGGCTTCAATAATTCCAAATTTTGGTTCAAAGCCTGGGTCGGCAGTTTTCTTATGAGGTATCCATTCCTTCTCTGGTCAATTCGATTCAATTGTGTGAACATATGTGTTTGTTTTGGTTTGTGTTTCGATTTTTATCTGTTAATTAATTTCTCATATCAGTTGATTCATTCTCCTCCTTCAACAGACCTTTTATGTGGTCGATTCCTATTCTTTACTAATTGTTGTTTGAATTCAATGCCTAGTTCGTTTAATATCATCAACAGTTCGATTTGTTTGTATAATTTGCCCTGGCCTGCCCGTATGCAATGCAAGTGTGGGATTTGGTTATTGTTTGATTCAGATTAAAGGGAATTAGATGGTTGTAGTTAACAGATTAATTTTTAAATCACACACCCATAAAGGGGCTAGTGGAACCTGCACAGCAGGGTATCCCACTGAACACTGCCACCAGCCTTGTTGTTTAGTGTTTGAGTCCATACTTTGGACAGTAGATAGTGGGTTTGCAGGGAATATGATGGGTTGGGGAGTCAGGGTAGGGGGTAACCTTAGTTTAACTTGCTGGCCAGCCAAAGTAGAGGGGATTGGCTATAAATAGGGCATATTCATACAGACATTAGGGCACCTGGAGAGGAGATAAAACAGTGATAAGCAGAGCACCTGGAGAGCAAAAAATCACAGTCATAACTAGGGAGAAAAACAGATACAAAGATAC